>JANBXA010000366.1:42170000-42275000 GCA_030556225.1 Cricetiscus sungorus
CCACTGGGCTTCGAGGGCAAGAGCTGCGGGGAATGAAGGGAGAATAAAGATGGCATCCAGAAGTCTCATGAGGAATCAGAGGGCGCGGAGGTCTCACCCACAGAGATGCACTGAAAGTGATTAAAAAAAAAATGTTGAGTGCTGTGGGCTCTGACGTAGCTGGTCCCAGATCCTAAGCCGGGAATCTGGAAGCAAGCTGTGTCCAATAAGAGGGCCTGGCTCACTACACACAGGACAACACACAGCCCTTTCAAACCAGGACCTCAGAGGAGGCACCAAATTATAGAGGCCATAATGTCACAATAAATAAATAAAACAAAAGAAAATTCTCAGAAACAGCAACAACCAATTTTTGGATCATTGCTGATTGCCTTAAAATGTTATCTATTATAATATCCATTAAATATATTAAAGAATTAAAATACAAATGCTCAACTCTGTCTCTTCTAGTTCAGGAAACTACACGAGGACAGACGGTATTGTTGAATGCCCTTCCATAGGTCAACAATGCTTGCTTAAGTCAGGCTACTGAATCTTTCATTTAGTTTATCAACTAATTTTCTAAGAAAAAAAAAAAAGGCAACAGATAAAATGTTCACCTTATCTGGTAAATGATACACTCTTTCATATGACAGAATTAACAAAAATGTTTCTGCATCTTTTGAGTTGTATATCAAGTGACTGACATCTTGTCAATGTAATATTAAATTTAATAAGGGTGTATTATTAAAAAAAAATGACAACACCAGTTGTGGGGAAGTAAATCAACAACATGCCATGGTTCGGTTTTTAAATTATTATGTACTATATATACAATTATTTAAAAGTAGAAAAATGTTTAAAACTTTTCAAAATATAACAGCAATCGTCCTTGATAATTGAGTCTATGTGTATGGTTTGATTTTTTTTTTTTTTTAATGTAAGAAGTGGGGGTGTGGTAGATCACTTGTCTACTTTGTATAAGGCCCTGGTTTTGATCAACATAGTTGTTAAAAAATGAATAAAACTGGTGATGAGGAGCTTGAGGAGTGGCTCAGTGGGTAGGGGTCCTTCCTACTCTTCCAGATCACCAGAGATGGGCTGCTTACAACCACACGTAGTCCCAGCTCTGTGGGACTCAACATTCTTTTCTACCCACCACCCCCGGGACACCCTGTAAACACATGACAAACAAGAATACATAGACCTGCAGACATAAACACACATAAGCTGGAATTAAAAGTAGTCGCTGTCTCCATGCGCCCATCTGTGGCCAGAATTTCTGAATGTTTCAGTATGCTTTTCATAAACGCTCGCGGTGTCCAATTTTTTTTCGTAATTTTCATTACAGATGGGAAGCTGGTGAAACTCAGAGGAGAGGGGAACAAGAGAAATGTACAAGGCTTATCTAACCCAGATCTGGAGGCGAGAAGACAGGCAGTATTGTGACCCAGGGTAAGTGCAGGCTGGGGACAGCGAGGGATGGCTGCCCACACGGGGCCAGAGCTGCCAGAGAGTCTGCAGAAGCAAGGGGATCAGATACCTCCCCAGCCAGAGGCTGCCAGCCAGCCAAACCAGAAGCTGTCCCCAAGTGCCCTCCACTAAGGAAGGGGCTGAGGCCAAGGGGGCAGAATGTCCCTCGGAGAGTGACTGCAACCCTTCACTTTACAGAACAGGTAACCGCGGCCTGGAGTAGGAAAACTCACACACAGGAGCACACGGTGAAGGGTGTGAGAGAACCTCTGAGGGGCACGCTGGCTGTCACCAGGCAAAGGCCGGGCAGCTAGGATGCAGCAGCGGGCACAGTGCACAGGCCCATTGCTCACCACCAAGTCCTTACTGCTCACACAGCACCGTCACAGGGTTACCAAGACTCTGGTCTCTGCGGGTCCAGTTCTGCCCACATCCTCTGAGGCCTCTGGAGCGCAGATTTCTGGCTTGCCCCGCTAAGCGGATAGCTCACAAAGTCTCAGGTTTCTGCTCCAGTCATGTGCAGTCATGTGCACATACGCACACGTGTAGGCATGCGCCTGTCTCCTTATTCAGTTCCTTGTCCACATAATCAGTATCTGCCCATCCATCTATACATCCATCCTCACGTCTACCCATCCATTCACACACCTACCCCTCGGTCCCACATCCAGCCCGCCAGCCAGGTATCAAGGTGACCAGTTTACCCATCTTAACATGCTTCCTTTGTCCTTTTCCTCTTTGAAAGCGTTTATTGAAATCTTTTCTGCGTGTTTTTGGGGTGAGCCGTGTGCACTGTCTTGCTCGTGTGGGGATCAGAAGGCAAGTGGTGGCAGTCACCTCCCTCTTTCTACCACGTGGGGCCCGGGAATCGAACTCTGGTCCTCAGGCTTGGCAGCAAGTTCCCTTGCACACTGAGCTATCTCGCTAGCCCTTCTTTACTCTTTGCTTCCTCTTTTCTCCTTCCCAATTCCTCCTGACTTTTTATTCAACACATAATCAGATGTGGGCCAGACACTGAGCTCAAAGAACGTAAAGAAGGAAATCCCCAGACAGCGTACACTCTTTGGGGAGAACTGACGGTGTGTGCATGGCTTCAGTCTACAGAGAGCATGTGTGCTTCATGTGCAACAGCTTGTAACTGCTCTTGACGTTCCAGCGAGAAGAGCCAGAGCCGCCATGGCGGGGAAGGCGAGCGCTCTGCGGCTGCAAACGGTGTCCTTGCTGAGGAAATCCTGGATGTGGGGAGACCCAAGCATTTTGAGCACGGTGTGTGGAGACCGTGCCAGGCTGCAGCTCTGCCTTGAACGCCAATGCCAAATCTGTGAGCCCTGTGACTCTATCATTGCATCCTACGGGGACATACACTGCTGCTGGGGAGCACCCTGCTTCGCAGTTGGAGCACTCCTCTTGACTCTTACCCCCACTCACCATAAGACCATCGCCTGGAGAAGGCACCCCTTGCACGCTGACGTCTTCTCCTTCTCTATCGCGCCTCCTCTTCACGGCTCCTCGTGTTTCCAAGCCCCAGACTCCTGTCACACCTAGCATCCTCACCGACTGGAATCCCTGATGCCAGTGCTCTTCCGGCCATGGTCCTTCCCCCATAGCATCTGCTTTGAAAATTCTGAAAGGTCTGACCATGTGCTTTTCCTGTTGGCCCCTTTTAAATGTCCCCTCAGAAGGATAGCACTGGCCTTTGTGGGTGGCGAGCGTTTAGGAGTGCCTGACACCTCAGATTACCCTGTCAGACTAGAGGCTTTAAAACCCCGCAAATGCACAGAGCTCTTCTGCCTGAACCACTATCTTCCTTCCGCATAGAAAGCCCTGCTCTCTCCTCCTACCTAAGTGATCCTACCCATTAACTCCCATCCAACCCTGACACACCCCACTCCACTCATACTGAATAAAGGGCCCCTTGGTATGCCCATAATTTGTTGGGCTTGTCTCGACTACAACCATAGTGGACAAGGTTGGACTTTTTGTCTATATGTCGACACCTTCAGCGGTCAGGACTATGGCTTCTGGGTCACAAAGATCCACATTCCTTCCCGTGCCTTGCATACAGTAGGTGTCCAGTCTGCAAGAATAGAGTCTCTCTAAGGTGCTCGGAGAGCTAGAGGGCACATAAAGGGGCAGGCTCTGGAATGTTCTCTGCCACTGGCTAGCCAGGGAATCTGGGGTCCATGTCTCAATTTCTCTGCATCTCACTTACTTTGTGTGTAAAATGGGGCTGCTGTGAGGAAAGTGTTTTATTCTCTCATGAAGATTAGTAAGTTAACGTGTGCAAGGAGCCTTCGATGGCACCTGGTGCGTACAATATGCTTAGTAAATACTGAGGTCTATCAAAAGAGGGCGGTTATGTTTCCCTCCTTTCTCCTCTCCTTCCTCCTCATTCTCCTTTCATGTCCCAGAGACCAAACTCCTGTTCGCCCTGCACGAGCTACCTACATAGTGTCTTTCCTCTCTGACACAGAGACTCTCTAGACTTACCCTGATTTCTGTGGTGGCTTGTCCCCTTGCTTCTCTCTGGAGCCCTCCCTTCTGTATCAGCTCAGGCCTGGTTCTTGGGTGATCCCACAGGCACCAAAAATGGCCCATTTTACCCACACCCCAGTAAGAGGCAGGTAGGGATGAGCATCTGGGTGGCTGAGTGACAGAGCGATAGGAGATGGTCACATTGCTTCAGCATGGTGGCACTCTTGTCTCTCCCCGGGGCCTGGAATCTGGGCTCCGGTCTGCGAGGCACACTCAGATGATGTAGCACCACAGTCAGCTCCAGAGAGCGTCACACTCCACAGAGGCAAGAGAAGGAATCCCATCCTGTTCTTGTCCAAGATTCCCAGACAGTCTTGACAGGAAGACTTGGTACTGGGGGAAGGGCTGTCTGGCTCTCACAGCCTCTGGAGTGTGTGAAACCCAGCACTCCCTCCTGCCAGATTAAAAAAAAAAATCCTATCTGTGTCCAGCTGGCTGCACCGTGCCAAGGGGAAGTATCATTTGTCACAGACCTGCTCTTTGTTCACGCACGTGCTTCCTTTGCTCTTCGAGAGATGCGGTAGCCCACCTGACTTCCCCCAACACCACTTCAGGCTCTTCGAGACGGCCAAGCCCTATCTGGCTCTGCCTCTTCCCCCGAGCATCTACTTCCTGTCCTTGGGGGAGCTGATGATAGATCTGAGGAAAATCTGGGCAGGGTACACTCAGAACCAGGGTCCAGCTGCTCGGGCACCGTTGAGTCACCGTGGTGAGGGTATGAGGGTAAAGATACGCTGCGTCTGGGTGTGTTTTCCTGTGGATGAGGTTCGAGGCTTTGCTGATGACATGAGGCAGCGGCAGGTCCTGAGAAAGCACCCCACCACTTACTGTGGGCACAACAGGGTGTACCAGTGAGTGAGTGTTCTGAGGTCACTAGAGGGATGAATGAGCTAAAAGCTGCAGACCTCAGCTCCGCCTCTGTGGGTAACCAGCTATCTGACACGGGCTGAACAGCGCTGGAAGTCCTTCCGGCACGACTTGGGTCTCTCTTGCCGTCACAGGACAGACACCATAGCCACTTGGAGAGGGAAGGGTCTGTTTCACTTTATAGCATGCAGTCCTTCCTGAAAGGAGAAGGGGGCAGGAATTCAAGCAGAACCTTTGGAGGGAGGCTGCTTCCTGGCTTGTTCTCCACAGCTTGCTCAGCCCAGCAATGGCAACTTCCTACAATGAGCTGGGCCCTTCCACAGCCATCGTTAGCCAAGGAAATGTCCCGTAGACTTGCCTACAGGCCACTGCGATACAGGCATTTTATCAGATGAGGTCGCTGTTTCCCAGGTAACCCTACCTTTTGTGAAGTTAACAAAAAGGAAGAAAAAATGAAAGAAGGAAGGAAGGAGGAAGGAAAGGAGGGAGGGAGGGAGGGAGGGACAGAGGGAGGGAGGGACAGAGGGAGGGAAGCCACACACCTCACAATTAGAGGATTTGGCAGGATATGGAGACAGGTACTTAAAGGCATAGTTTCAGTAAAATGGTGTCCTGGGGACTGTCCCTAACTCCAGGGTGACTCTTAGGACACACAGAGAGGAAAGATGTTAAGAAGACGCAGGAAGAAGATGACTACCTTCAAGGCAAGGAGAGAGACAGGCTCTGCTGATACCTGGATCGTGGCCTCAAAAGCATCAATTAAAAAATAAACTTCCGTCACGTGGGCCAATAAGGTCCACGGAATTTTCTGCAGATGCCCAGAAGAGGCAGGCAATACTCTCTCTGAGTCCTGCCCCCACCCCCATGCCTGCAACATGGCACCACTGTCCCAAGTTCAGCTCCCCCCCTCTGTGCTTTCTGTGGTCAATCCCTGATTTATTCCTCTTTTCCCCATTTCAGCGCTCACCCGTGGAAGGGCACCCTGCCTGCCTTCGGGGTGAGTTATGAACTGAAGCTGCTGGAAAGAGCCCTGGACTTCGTTTGGCACAGATGTGGCTTCCCCTTCTCCCCGCCTGCCTCTTCCTCCTCCTCTTCCTCTCCTCCCTTCTCTCGGCCCACACGCTCATTCCCCACTTTTCTGGTTCCCTTTCTCCTGTCTCCTCTTAAAAATCCTTCTTCTTCTCTTCCAGTTCCCCTGAGGTAGACAGAATTTCCTGGGGAGCAGAGGACTAGAGTCACCTGAATTTTCCCATCATCCATAGCTCAATGATCACCAATGCCAAGCTCCTCTCTGCATCCATTTTGCTGTTCCTTGCGCTATATTCACAGCTCTAGGCCCCGTCTCTAGTGTACATCCTGCCGCATGTACCCACCTTGTAAAATGTGTGCCTCTGACTCCCATGCGCATGGCGGTGGTTGCTGGGGCCTCGTTCCCAGTGCTCTTCCTTCAGTCACTTCTGGGTTAACCCCTTGCCCAGTGGCTGCTGTTCCCATTGCGATCCTGTGCTGACAGCACCCAAGGCTTGTTCTTCCTTCCTGGGATGCTTCAGGTCCCATCCGCATAAGCAACACCACATGAGTTTCTCCCCACTTGGTGAATGAATGCACAGTGAGTTATCTTCCTACTCACACGGGAAGCCCTGAACAGAGCCTGACTTTCCAGGGCTGACTTGAGGTCCAACCTCTGCATGTTTGTCTACTTGGATCTCCTTTGGACTCAGCGAGGGACAGGAACACTGCTTGGAGAGGCGCTGACTCGGAAGCTCGGTGTGAGGTCTGAGGGCTCTGTATACCTTAAGAGTGTCCTGTGAGCCTCATGGACAGGCCCTGAGAGATGTCCCGAGGCAGTTGGCGCCTGGCCCAAGCGCCCAGCCTGAAGCTAAATGCCTCCATGAGGGCTCAGCCTGCAGACAGACATCTCGGTGAGGGCCCAGTAGAACCATGAAGTGCCATCGGCATGGCTGAGGTGTGAGCCTTCTCCTATCACAAACTGGGTTTGACGTACATCTCTATCCCTCCTTCCACTGTTCCCTAGGACCGCTGGCACCTAGGATGAAGGCGGCATGCCAACCTTTGTGGCAGCTGTGCAGCAACTGCTCGCTGCTCCCCAGCCTGGAATGCCCACTTCCTGGCCGCTGCCAACCCAAACCAGCTGAGAGCCAAGATGCAGCATGTGCCCAGCACTTTCAGCAAGTCTGCAGGACCACTGCGTCACATGCGCTTCCCACGGTGAGAATTTCAGAGGCCAGACACTCAGGAGACCGTTGCTCAGAGGCTGCAGACCCTCTCGCCTGCCTGAGCCTTGGGCGGTGTATTAGCTACTTTTCTTTGGCTGTGGTAAAACACCACGGCCAGGGCAAGTTATAGGGCAAAGAGTCCATCATGGACGGAAAGTATAATAGCAGGCATGGTGGGAACAAGAGTCTGAGAGCTCACATCTTGGCCACAGATATTAAGCAGAGAGAGCAAAGTCGAAGTGGCATGACTCTGTAAACCCTCAAAGTTTTCAAATGCCCCCAGACCGTGGGCCGTGTTTCTTTCTGGTACTTGCCCATGTGAGAGACAGAGGAAGCATGAGGAGGGCGTGCCCAGCCTCAGTAAGTAGCAACAGCTTGTGTTGCTTCTTGTCACATGGAACTGAGACACAAGAAGATGCACACTCCCTTCAATTTAACACCACTGAAAGGTGAGAAAGACCGCATGCTGGTCCTTTTCTTCTACGAGAAAAGGTGAAATAACTCGGTCTGGTGTGCGTGCGTGCGTGCGTGCGTGCGTGCATGCGTGCGTGCGTGCGTGCGTGCGTGCGTGTGGTGTGTGTGTGTGTGTGTGTGTGTGTGTGTGTTCCCACATGTGCAATAATTGAAGCCAAAGTCAACCTCTGGTGTCCACCTCAGTTTGGGGACAAGGTCTGTGACAGGATCTAAAGGGACCCAGGTGTGTCTTGGGGGCACTATTTAGGCTATGTTGATTGAGGCGGGAAGGCCCACCTTCTCTGAGGGCAGTGCCATTCCACGGATGATGCGGGTCTCAGACTGAGTAAACAGGAGAAATCAAGCTGACTGCCTTCACTGTGATTGGCTGTGCCCTGGAGCCATGAGCCCAAACAAACCCTTTCTCCCTCAAGCTGTGTCTGCCATGCGTTTTGTCACAGCAACAAGAAAGGCGATTAACACGAGGTCTCTCACTGAGCCTGGCGCGCACAACTTAAGCTAGACTGGATGACCAATGTGCTCCAGAGGTCCTCCTGCTGTCACCTCCTCATGCTGAGATTTAAAACTCATGCCGCCACGACTGGCTTTTTACATTGACCTGGGGGCTCGAACTCAGGTCTTCATGCTTGCATAGCAAGCACCTTGTAACGCACATCTATTGAGTGCCTACTGCATGCAAGACACAGTCAACCCACAGAAGCTTAGAGATTCAAAAGAACAGACGTGTCCCCAACAGCCAACAGCAGCCACCTTGCACCCAGCTCACATCATTGTGGCTAGAGCCTGGACCTCAGGGCACAGAACGAAATATTAAGCAAACACCCAGATGACCCCAAAGCAGACGCTCCACAGAACCCAACCCCAGCATCCCTGGCTGCTGTCACAAAAGGGGGTGGGTGGGTATGAATGTTCATGGGTTCTGTGCATCCCCCACGGAGGCACTGTGAGTGCAGGAGGCAGGGTCCAGTGTGAGAGGCGCTGAGATCAGAGGATACAAGGGGCACGCTCCCATCCAGATCCAGTGTAGAGATCACGGATGCTGCCAGACATGCTCAGAGATTCCACGGTGCAGAGGACCAAGACCCTGCAGGAGCCAGAAAAGGAAAGGAGCCTCTACTGCAGTCCTGGCCGTTTCTCATTTGGGTTTGAAGTCTAGACAGGCTACATCTGCTGGCCACACAACAGCAGCGCTGACTAGAGTGGCATTTCTGCCATCTCGTATCAGTGTCCCCTCTGTAGAGAGCTGCGAAGTGCCACGCCTTAAAGATGGCGCTGGCTTCCGCCTTCCACCTCCCCGAGGGTGAGTGCACTCTGGCGTAAACAAGCCCTTATTTGGTTAAGTCTGTTCAGCCTGTCTGCTTCCGCATTAGAGTAGCCTATCTGCAGGGTCCACGTAGCTCACTGGGGTTGGTCAGCACAAGGGGATTTAAGCCTGTGCAGGCGTTTCCCCAGGGGCCCGAAGAAGATTGTTCAAGGTTTCTGATTAAAACTGCATGAAGAAGATCTTCCCAGAGTTGCGTCTTCCTTGCTGGTCGAGGCAGGCGCGTTACACCCTCTGACATGTACTTACCAGAACAAACCAGCAGTGATGGGGGAATGTCCTTCTGTATATGTTTCTCTTATTGGTTGGCGAATAAAACACTGTTGGGCCAATGGCCAATGAGGCAGGAAGAAAGGCGGGGCTAGGAGAGAAGGAGAAATCTGGGAAAGGTAGGCAGGAGAGCCCGCCAGAACAGTCAGGATGTAGCAAGCAAAGGAGTTGCAGGTCGGGCATTCTCCAGTAAGCAGAGACCACATGGAAATAACATGGGGTTGATCATTAAGACAGAGCTAACCAATAAGAAGCTCAAGCCACCGGACAACAGTTTTTATAATTAATATGGCGTCTGTGTGTTTATTTGGGACTCAAAGGCCACAGAAAGCTCGCGTTACACTGCAGAACTGTAGATTTTACCTGGTGACCAGTGATGAAAGAACAAAAATGGGGGTCCTGCCTCACACCACAGCCAACCTCAGGGGAGGAACCCTGAGACCCACCAAGTGCCCCAGTCTGGCAACACAAGCTGAGCCTCTATGACAAGAACAAAGGACATGAGTAACAACCACTGCTCAGCCTCTACCAGGCACTGAGGACCAGCTGTATGGTTAAGTCACCTAGGCCCTTGCTTCTCTGTTTCCTCCTCTCATGAGTGCTGGGGAGTCCTAAGGTTCCCCTATCTGTGGCAGCCTCTAGCAAGCCAACCTCAGCTAAAAGACCCAGTAGCAGAGGGGAAATGAGAAGGGCCATGGGGGGGGGGTAGGAGGCTGGACACGTGGAAGAAGAGTTACATTGCTCCTGTTAGCATCTAGTTAAACCTGGAGCCCAGAGCTCCCTGAGTGACTTCTCCATTGTCCCCTGGGTCCCAGGAAAGGAGGTGGTGCCTGGGCCCAACAGCTCATCCTACCCCCTGCCACTCAAGGCAGCTTCCCAGATCAGCAGGTCACCGCTGTGTATGCTGAACAGCCAGCCCAGGCCTGCATAGATCTGGCTCGCTGCCACTCGCTTGCAAGCAGTGTGGGCTCCCAACATGTTCGTGGGATGAATAAATGACAGACAAACAGGCTGTGAGCAGATCTGATACAGATGTCAGCCTCAGGGCCTCTGGGTACCTGGTACCGAGACGGGGTCTGGAATCTTCCACGCATCTGGCCCTAGTCAGGCTGGCTTCACTGCCTGGTGGAGGAAGGCTGTTCTCTGAGCCGACTCTGGAAGCCCTTCCCCCCACCCCCTCTCTGGAATCTATTTATTATTTACAGCTGCTTCAGGAGGTCTGCCAGGACACCTCCTGCAAGATTACAGCTCTTGCTGGTGCAGAGAGCATGCCTGAGATAAAATAGGAGGCAGAGCTTTGACGGGACCAAGGGGACAGCCAGAAGCAGCCCTCCTGTGACCTGTGCATACATGACAATCTGGGATGTGGGACACAGGAATGCCCTAGGCCAGACTCCCACCTTGGGAGTGGGGCCAAGGACAGGGGCCAAGAAGATAGAGAACATTTTATAGCACTTGCTTTGTGTTAAGCTTGCCTACAACTTACCCCCCTCACACACACACATCCTTCATCATCCTCATCCCCGTCACCACCACCACCATCGTCATCACCATCGTCATCACCACCACCACCATCATCACCATCGTCATCACCACCACCACCATCATCACCATCGTCATCACCATCGTCATCACCACCACCACCATCATCACCATCGTCACCACCACCATCATCATCACCATCGTCATCACCACCACCATCATCACCATCGTCATCACCACCACCACCACCACCATCACCGCCATCATCATCACCATCGTCATCACCACCACCACCATCATCACCATCGTCACCACCACCATCATCATCACCATCGTCATCACCACCACCACCATCATCACCATCGTCATCACCACCACCACCACCATCATCACCATCGTCATCACCACCACCACCACCACCACCATCACCACCATCATCATCGCCATCATCATCACCATCATCTTCACCACCACCATCATCACCATCGTCATCACCACCACCACCACCACCACCATCACCACCATCATCATCGCCATCATCATCACCATCATCTTCACCACCACCATCATCACCATCGTCATCACCACCACCACCACCATCACTTTCTCAGTGTCAGGAGCCACAGGAAGGAAGCGAGAGCACAGAGAACTGAGTGAGTTCTCCAAGGCCACACAGCTGAAAGTTTCAGGGGCAGGAGTTCAGTCCGGTTCTCCTCGGGTAGTACCGGTCCATCCATCGATCACGTGGGAGCAGCATCGGCTAGGATGACAGCCAGACAGTGAGTTGTGAGAAACTCCTAAAGGGTGAGAGGCTTTCTGGGCCTGCCTTGGGGAACTGAAGGTACAGCAAGGCCGTTCACTAGAGAACAAGATGGGGTAAGACCTGAAACTTGACAGACTTTGAGGCAGCCGTGAGGAGCCATATACTAGGAAGAGGCTGGCGGAGAATGTAGCGGAAGTAGATGTTGAAGGACGCTGTGACGCCTGCCATTGACTTGGATCAAAACCCTACGTATGCCTGGGGCTTGGTACCAGGATTTATACTCAGGAAACTGCGCCTTGTTTACAGTAAAATGCATGCCTGGTGTCTGTTCTCTGGGCCTCAGTTCCTCCAAAGACAGAGCGTTTCAGTGAGCATTTTTAAAGAAACAGCTGTAGGAGGTTGGTGGAGACATGGGACAGGCAATCACGCAGCTGCAGGGCACAGAGCTGGCTGGCCCTAAGGATGAGGAGAAGCAGGGCTCGTGGGGCCACAGGGAAGGAGGCCGCCTCACACAGAGGAAGGGGTTGTGCAGCATTGTGCTCTGGGGCTTCGGCTTGGCAGGCTGGAGATGTGGAGTCCTCTGGGGCTGAGGCTGATCCGGGTGCCTTGGGAAATCTGTTCCTGACATTATGCATGTCAGCAGCAAGGGCACTCTGATATGTGAGCCTTGAAGTGGCCCAGCACCTCTGAGCTTGCTCTGCCTGGTCACAGCACAGAGGGAGCTGTGAGATGGCCCATGGCATGTGGCATGCCCATGCCTGTTGTCTGTCAAAAGGCCATAAATGATTCACTGGTCCCCAGGACTTAGGGAGAATCTTTTAACGTCCCTGCCAGCACACTGGTCTTGAGGGGTCACGGCTACAGAAGCAATGAAATGAGTTAACGATAAGGAAATTATAAACTATAGAGGTGATTGGTCTCATGGCTCCACACTCGTGCCCTGCTTTGCCTGCATACATGATTTTCTTCAATTCTCAAATATCAATTAATACGGTTTGCCTCCAAAGAACCCGTGGCTAAAGCCATGGGCTGCTGGTTCATCTTATCAACAAGAGGGTAAACAACCAGGCACCCAGACTTCTTCATCAGTATCAACCTTGCTCTTATACGAAAATGGCTGCTCCTGCTCCAGCCATCACAATCCCACACCAGAAAGATGGCTAGAGAACTCTCTTTCTTTAGAAATGAGGTCCCTTTTAGACCTCCCCTTACACTTCACTGGCTAGAATTGGGTCAGAGGCCCAACCTGAGTGAATGACTAAATGAATCATCATAGTCACCTTTGGGGGCCATATCTATGGTGATCACAAATGGCTTGTGTGGGTACAGCCACTGCTGCCGCAAACAGACAGCATCCCCTGCTAAAGAGCTGCTAGGAAACGGAAGGGAATTGTACACCCAATGGTGTCTTCCTACTGAGTAGGAGACAGGCAGGCAGCAGTGAGGAGGTACAGCGGGGTCGGGGATGGGAACACAGGAATGATACTTAAGAGGGAGAGAGGACCCCTGGACCAGCGTTGGCTGGCAATACCCAGGAGATCATCCACACCAACCATAATGCCAGTCTGAGGACGGCTCTGATCTCTCTGGGATGCAGGAACATCCCAGAGGTCAGAGGGGAAGCTGAGGCAGGCGGCTGAACAGGGCCCGTGCAGAGATGCTGGGACTCCACAAAGTGGAGTTGGATCTTCATAAGGCCCCCTGCGCCCTTCACTTTGCGAGGCAAACATGCGATTTCTTTGACTGGATCTAGAAAAGACCAAGGCCAGGAGCCGCATCCCTCCAGGAGTAAGTAGGAAGTATCCAACAACACTGAAGGCAAGCTAATGGACCCAGGAGTCCTGGCTGAAGAGCCCGCTGGAGAGGACCTGCCACCAGTGTCCACAGCCTTGCAGACCCCGCTGATAGCTCACACCTCCAAGCATGTCAGTGGTAAACTCTTGGCATTTCTGGGTGGACTGGGAACCTTCTTTGCTTGCAGCTGAGTCAGAGGTGGGAGAGACAGTGGAGAAAGGCTAGCCCATGGGAAGAGAACAGTGAGACAGAAGGAGGCCTCCCCTCCCCACCCCACCCCTGGCAAAGCCCCACACTGTCCGGCATTCCCACCTCCAGCCTGCCCTGAGAGGCTGAGCCCTCTGGAACACGGAGGATGCTGGGTGAGAATTCATCTCCCTGTGTGAAGTCAGTCCTGGGACTTTCCCTTTAAGAGCTGTCAGAGCAGGGAGGCTGGCCAAGCTGGGCTGGAGGTGGGGACAGAGGGAAGAAAAAGAGAGAGGGAGAGAAGCAGGAAAAGTTTTTTTTAGAGGAATACGCAGGGCTAGTCTGTTGGCCTGACGTCAGATGCCGCTTTCATAACCCCCCCCCCGGAGGGGGGTGCTGAGGAAGGCTCTCTGCCGCTCTGATGGGCCAGCCCAGTCCTGGCCCAGCTCCCTCGAGAGGCATCTGCATTCTCTGGGCTGAAAGGTAGCTCCTGTGCCACTGACTTCCAGGCATGAGGTGGCTCCTGCCTTGGACGCTGGCAGCTGTGGCAGTCCTGGTGGCGGGCAACGTCCTGGCCACGGTGAGTCCTGCCTGGGAAGGATCAGTGAGGGGACCTGACCCCTTGCTGCCTGGTACTGAGCCAAGGGACTGGGGGTCAAGGCAAGATGGGTTGGAATGGTGGGCAGAGAGGGGAGAGGGCTGCTGGGGTGAGGAGAAGCTCGTGGGGTGGGGACAGCCAGCCTGCTTTCCCCTGTTTCCACGCAGGGAGTTGGGGATCAGCACCCCGACTGGCCGTGTGATCTGGGGCGGATCACTCATTCAGAACAGCTTACGATGAGGGGGTTGTTGGGGGCATCCGGAGCCTGTGAGTTTGAAACCCCCAGGGCATCAGAACTCCCAAGAGGAGAGGTTCTGGGAAGCCCCGGGGAAACTAGGAAGGAACGTGCCTGCCTTCAACAAGTTCCCGCTGAGCAAGCAGCATTCGGGTGGTTTTGAGCTGTGACAGTTGCCACCTCAAAGTCCTGCAGCCTCTGTGGTTCGTCCAGCAGGGGTGTTCCTATCCTGCCATTCCCAGAAGGCATCTGGAGGCGTCTCTCCCGCCTGGGTCCCGACAGAGGTCTGCACCCTCGAGAACCAGGGGAGGGAGACACGTGGCAGCTTAGGGGAGTCTGCTGGAGCAGAGCAGGGGCGGCTGAGCTGGAGGACGAGCTGCTAGGGGAGCAGGGTGGCCAGGCGGAGGGGAGGGAGGCAGCCTGGGGCAGCAGAGCTAGCCGCCCACGGGCAGTTTCAGAGTCTGAGTCCCACCTGAGGGCCAAGATCCCTGGGAGTTGCCAGGCTATTGTTATGGAGTTGCCACAAGGATTTATTTTGTGTGTGTGTGTGGGGGGGGGTAACATACCTGTTCATGGTCAGGGTTCAGCTACCTTCCTGTGAGTACTGCAGCTCAGGACTAGCCCTGGCTGGGGCGGGCATCACCCACCCCTGTTGCATGCAGAGAAGGAACCTGTCCAGTTTATGCCCAGGTCCTCCAGCTGTTGCTCAGTGCTTGTTGGTGCCAGCACTTAACCCTACAAAAAAATAACACCAGCTCTATTCACAACTGATAGCCAGAAAGAAACAGAGGCTTGGGGTGACGTGGGACTTGCCCGGGGTCAGGATGAGTAAGTGGCCACCGTCACAGTCAGACCTTTGGTGGCCCAGCCTCACCTGTCTGTCCTAGCGACTCCTAGTGCGGAGCCCAGGAAGGAAGGAAGTAGGCCTGCCTCTGCCTCGGGACTGGACGGGGCTGGGTGGGAGCCTGCAGGTGGCTGGGCCCGGGAGGGCCGGGTGTGGATGGAGAATTGGTCAGTCAGGAGGAGGGGGTAGCTCAGGGCAAGTCCTGCACTTGAGTGGAGCCTGCTCACTTGCCACTACAGCTGCTGCCACGGCCGGAGGACCGTGGGGGACAGAAACAGGGAATTTTGGAGGATCTCGGCACAGAGATCCAGAGTCCCGAGGGACCTGGCAGCAGCTTCCAACAACAGCTCCCAGGACACCCACCCGATCCTCTTAGGAGACTCAAGGCCTCTACACACAAAGGTCTGGATTGCCAGGATGTCCTCACAACCCCTAAGCACTGACCCTTGATGGTAAAGAACTAGGCCCTGCCCAGAATCCAGTGCCTGGCTGTATGACCAAATTCCACACATGGCATCCTCCAAAACTAATACAGAAAGGGAGTTCAAATCCAGCAAGGGGTCAGGGGCCCCGTGGAAAGAATGACATGCATTGGCCATATGGAAGGAAAAGTATGTGGGAAGAGAGAATCGCCAAGAAGACTCTGAGGAAGTGGGCCGCGGGGAGACGCAGGCCGCGGGGAGGGGGCATCAAAAGTGAGGGAGGCAGATCCTGAGCTCAGACACCAAGCCCCGCACATTAGGTAGGGTGCGTATGGCAGTGTTATGGTAGACACTCGGTGTGAGGATACGTTTGTTTTATCTGTTTTCTTTTTCTTGGACAAGTATTAAGCATCCACCTGCTAAGAGGAAAGAGGTAGAGTGTGTGAGCCTTCCCTGGGACCTTGTGTCCTGTGATACCCACGTGCGTGCCATGCCCGTGAAAGATTTGCCTCAGTACCATCAACATTTACTGATGCTCAGCATCTCTGGGAACCCTGTCATCATAACAAGAAAAAGTAACCATCCCTCATTGTAGATGCAAAAACTGAAGCTCAGAGAGGTTAGGTAAATCGCCCAAGGCCACACAGCTAATAGTCTATGGAAGTGACATTTGAACTCAGGAGCAGCATTCTTCACTGAAGTGTTGCGCTGCTCTGACTCCTTATACAGAAACTGAATTCGTATAAGCTAGATAGACCCCAAAAGAGCTTGCGGGTTGGTGGGGCTGAAGTGCTGGAGTGAGAGATGTCTTCAGGGTTAGCAGGCTGTGATTTGGGTTCTGCCACTGGCTGAATCTTCTCACCCTGTCATGTGTGTGGGGTGTAGGGTGGGGGTGGGGTAAAGGAAAGAGCTCAGTGTTTGGGAGGGGGATGCAATCATTCTCTGTTCCCAGAACCCATTACAAAATGCCAGGGGCCTGGGCATGTGATGAAATCTTTCCTCTAAACGAGAAAGCAAGCAGGACTCACAGACAGACATAGTGCAAGGCATGAGTCAGCAGCTCTGCCCATCCCTACCCACCCACCCCTGACCAGAGCCCTTCGGGGGCCTTAAAATCCCTGCCTGGCTCAACCCCACCACCGGGCTTGTCAGGGGGCTGCTGGGAGGCTGCGGACACACCGTTTGCCTCCTGGAGTTTGGCATTTGTCCGGGGATGGGACTCAGGAGGGCTGCTCCATCCTAACCTCGACAGGCATGTGCCCCACCTATGTGCTGGGCAGACCTAACACACACACACACACACACACACACACACACAACGCGGGGTCTAGTAACAGCTTCGTCTAGGACAACTGAACAGGTCACTTCCAAGGCTGCTTGGGACCTGGTGCAGACACCAACTCTGAAACCGCTATGCGATGCCCCCACTGCCCCCCGGGGACCACAAGACTCTCCCCAAAAATGGCTCCACTGAGAGCAGGGAGGAGCCACAGAGGGGCTTGGCCACCACAGCCGCAGAAGCCACGCAGTTACACTCTGGCAGCCGGATCTTACGGTCAGCACCCTAGGGACACTCCACTTGCCAGCCACAAGGGGATAAGAGGCCCACTCGGCCCGGTATGCAACTTTAGCCTCCATGCAAAGCTACACGGGATCACCGCCCATGGAGATTTGGCCTCCGAGGGTGCTGTGGTCCAGACCCTCACAGCCCTTTGCAGCCTCTGGCCCCTGAAGCCAGATTACAGAGCCCCGTGCAGACCATACAGGGCTAGCAGACTCTAATTCCTACCCTCACCCTGTTGACAGGATACAGCTAGACCGCGTTTTGTGTTCCATAAAAGATACAGGCGACGTCAATTTTACTTGCTTCTGATATAGCTACCGGAAAATTCTGTCTGTGGCTGGCAAATGGGCACAAAGGTACAATGTTTGGTGAGGAAGGGTCCTGGGTGGGGGGGTTCCTGAGCCGGGCATTGTCCCTTTAAAGGGGAAAGTGTCCCTTTAAACACTCCTACTAGACTCCAGGGATGCTGGGAGGGTGGAGAAGATGGAGGGAAGGAGTAGACAGCGAGCATGAGGCCTGCCCACTCAGCAAAGAGTCCCATTATCCCAGCAACAGGGTTGGATCCCCAGCAAGTGGAGGCCCAGGCTTCAGGCAGGCACTGCAGGGACTCCACTCACTACTGCACATGCGCAGAGCAGGACCGTGCCTGCAGTCCGGGGCTCTGCGCAGGGAACCCTCCAAAGCCCAAAGCCCGTTAGCCAGGTCCCCAGCCCCGAGAGCAGAGTCAGTGAGCACACCAGGACACGGCAAGAGCTGAAGGTGGTGAGGGTGGCTGCTGCTGGTGATGACAGCAGTGAGGACGGTAATGGTGATGGGGATGTGAGTGCTAATGCTGAGGCCGTGGTGATACAGATGGCGGTGACAGCGGAAATGGTGACGATGACGACGGTGATGGGGATTAAGGTGCTGATGGTAGTTATGGTGACGGTAGAGGTGGTGGTGATGATGATGATGGTAGTACCAAGGATGCTCGTAGGGTTGTGTGTGTCTCAGACAAGCTGAGTCGGGGCAATAGCCCTCCCGTTCTCACTGTAGGTGCCACAGCCCATCCATCCACTTGCGTGTTCTGTTGGGAAGCAGGGGCAACCTGCATGCCTAAGGTCTGCCTTAGGAGGCTGAGAAAGCAAGCATCTTCCTGCCTGGAACATGGCTTCCTGATAACGCAAGCTTGCTTTGGACTTTAAAGCAATGGATGATATGAACCATTCTCTGCTTCCACACCGATATCCTGACATTCATGGGCCAGTGCTCTCCTTTCCCAACCCCCTCCTCTACCGTCTTGCTCACTTCCTCCTCTTCTTCCTCCTCTTTTCCATACACTAAAAGGAGAAGGAGGGAGGAGGGAGGAGGGAGGAGGAGGAGGGAGGAGGGAGGAGGGAGGGGGGAGGAACTGGGCCCCTGAAAGGGGATAATGGGCATTCCAGGGGTGAGATTTGATCTTGGCCCGCCCACCAGTCTGGATCTGGAGTCAAGTCCAGGCAAGGTTTCCACTATTGCAGATCTGCTGGGAGCAGGGGGTGGGGGACAGAGACCAGGCCCTGGGGGATGGGGGGACAGAGGCAGGCCCTAGGGGGGTGGGGGGCAGAGGCCAGGCCCTAGGGGGGTGGGGGGCAGAGGCAGGCCCTAGGGGTAGGGGGACAGAGGCAGGCCCTAGGGGTGGGGGGACAGAGGCCAGGCCCTAGGGGTGGGGGGGACAGAGGCCAGGCCCTAGGGGGTGGGGGGACAGAGGCAGGCCCTAGGGGTGGGGGGACAGAGGCAGGCCCTAGGGGTGGGGGGGACAGAGGCCAGGCCCTAGGGGTGGGGGGGACAGAGACCAGGCCCTAGGGGCCCTCCAGGGGCTGCCTCTAGTCTATGGTTGAAGAGGAGGAAAAGGGGCTGTGAGCCTCCCCGGGGCTAGAGCGTTCAGGGGGCCTTGCTGGATAGAGGAATAGTTAAGAAAGCTAAACATTAACCCTGGCCCTAGTAGGATGTTAGACTCCCTGAATAGCTGTGCGACACTGGAACACCTAAGTTCGTGTTTTTCGTCTCAAAAGCCAGGAGATGTCGGACTTGACTCTTCAACTTGCTTCCTACAGAAGCTGCTTAGAACCCACATGATTGTTCCGGGGATCCAGCCACCACTGAACACACCACTGGCTAATCTTCATAGATGGGGGCGGGGCTGGGGAGGAGTTACTGCCTTCCTGCTGAGAGCTGCTAATCTTGCTGCCCAAACCAATGTGTCCCTGTTCCAAGATGTCCCGTTGGTCCTCGTTCCTCTCCGTAGGTCCCAGGGCTGTTTCTCCAGTCTTAGTCTTCTTTGCAAATCCACAGCTGTTCCCTGTGGTCCTGACCTGACCTTAGGGGGTCTCACCATCTTGGTAGGCACAGCAGGGCCTTTACCCAGCTCCCCCGCCCATACACGTTTCTCATTCACTTTAGAAACTATTTCCTGGGACATTTCCCAGCCCTCTATTCTCCATGGATACCCCTGGCTATTCTTCTCTCCCAGCCCTCTATTCTCCATGGATACCCCTGGCTATTCTCCCCCAGCCCTCTATTCTCCATGGATACCCCTGGCTATTCTCTCCCAGCCCTCTATTCTCCATGGATACCCCTGGCTATTCTCTCCCAGCCCTCTATTCTCCATGTATACACCTGGCTATTCTCTCCCAGCCCTCTATTCTCCATGGATACCCCTGGCTATTCTTCTCTCCCAGCCCTCTATTCTCCATGGATACCCCTGGCTATTCTCTCCCAGCCTGTCCATTCCATGCCATGAGTGCTACCTACTTGGGACGCCTCCAAGAAAGCTTCCCCCTGTCTCCCAAGTAGAGCTATAGACATCCCAATAGATCTTACCCCTGTCTAGTGGAAGGGATCACATCACCAGGCTAGAACTGCAGCGGCCTCACCTTGCGGAAGACCTTTGCTCATACCCTGTACTGCTACAGAGCTTAACGCCTCTTAATGCTCATCCTCAAGCCACCTGGGCTCCTCAACCCTGGCTGGGTTTTGCTCATGCACAGGCCTGGCTCATGCTAGATTCCTTCCTGAACTGGCCCGCCACCTGCTGGTCTTGTCAATGGCTACTCTAGTACACCGTAGGTGTTCAGGACCAACTTTGCTGTGACCCATAAAGCCAGGCCAAGCCTGGTGTGGGCTGGGCACATTGTGTATGGGGAGGATGGACAGTGGAGATGGCTTGCTGGGGAGGGGCGTGGAACTGTTGAAAGAGAACCTGACTCAGTAGCTAAGAGGCCCAGGCAAAAACTAGTGCTTCCAGACTTGGTAGCAAATCAGGAACTTAGAAATCCACCTGCCTCTGCCTCCAGAGTGCAGGGATTAAAGATGTGTGTCACCGGTGCCTGGCTTTATTGTGATGCTTCTTAAAACTGCTAAAAGAAACCACCTCTGGTCTCAGCTTAAAAAGCCCCGAGGTGGCTGTTGCCAGGCTGTGGTGGTCCTCATCCCTCCTTGGTCCTTTTCACACCCTGCCTCTTCCGAAGGAAGGGACTAGAGCTTGCAATGAGCATGTGTATTGTTGTACCTGAAAGTTAGTAGAGGCTCCAAGTTCACCGTCCTTTACGTTTGCCATTGGGTACTGATATACGTCCCAGGCTAGCCTAGAACTCACAATCCCTCTATCCTTCTCAAGGGCTGGGTTCCCTGTACTGTTCACCGTCCCTTGCCTCTGTGTAAATCTGAAGGATGAATGGATGAGTACATGCTTATAGTTTGGAAACATCTTTATCTCTTGTTCCCTTTATCCTCTCCACACAAAACTGCCTTGTACAGCCAGAGGCTCCCAAGTTGCAGTGTGTAAAATTGATGGAGAGAAAACTACAGTCTTCCACATTCCTTGTCCTGACCCCTAGCCAGCTGGAGTGAAAACTTGGGGCAACTTTGCCCCCTGAAAACGCTCCTGAATGTGAACCTGGGGTCCAAGGCTGTGCTGCGAGGGGAAAGGACCATCCACTCATGCCTGATTCAGGCCTGCAGGGCTTGGCATCAAGATCTTCCCACACAGCCGTCTAGAGGAGCAGATTCCAGAAGCTCCCAGGAGGCACTGGAAAAGCAGTGCCATCCAAAGGACCAGAAACACAGCAGCAAGGCAGTGGGACCCACAGGGTCCTGTAGTGCATGCCGTAGCCTGGGCCCAGACTCACACGCTGCCTCTCACTCCCCGCAGAACCTCTCTCCAGCTTCTGCTTCTAGACTCCCTCCGGATCCCTGGTCATTGGCAATGTGCTCTACGTTCTTGCGTTGACACTGACCCCTGGTGGAACATGTAGGCACAGCATCTCCAGGGCTTCAGCCAGGCTCTCAGCCCTCCCCTGCTATTTCCTGAGCATTGCCCAAGTGTGCCCTGGAACCTGTGGGCACTCAGGAGGTGTCCCCGTGCTGGGCTGGTGGCTGGGGCTATTCTCTCCTCTGCTGGGGCCCTTGGGAACCAAGGATGATCCCTGTTGCACTACAATGCTGTAGTAGACTCCAGATACTCAGTAGAGGTTTAGTGCATAAGTGGTGGGAAGGTGAAAGAAAGAAATGAAGGAAGGAGGGAGGGAGGGAGAATGAATGAATGAATGAATGAATGAATGAATGAATGAATGAATGTGGATGGATGGATGGATGGGTGGGTGGGTGGGTGGGTGGGTGGATGAGGGTGTGGTGCAATTACAAATTGCACATCCGTTCGTCCAGCACGGGGAAACCTCCTGGGTGCCCACAGGTTCCAGGGCACACTTGGGCAATGCTCAGAGAATATCAGGGGAGGCTGGAGAGCCTGGCTGAAGTCTTCGGAGTGCTGTTCCTAGATGCTCCACCAGGGGTCAGCTCGCGTACTCCTGGAGGGACACCAGCACCATACATGACTCACAGGCAGTGAAAACTCAGATAGGTCCCTTTGGCTCTCTGAGCCTTCGTTTCTTCTGCTGCAGATGGGGACAACGCTTCTCATCAGGACTGATGGAGGGGGCTGTTGCAATTTGTGTTAATGCATCCTTTTGTATTCCTGCTGCCACCACCCTTGTACAGATGAGGGGGGAATGACAGTCCCCAGTGCCCAGCCCTGGTGGTGGTGAGGATGGGAGTCTGTCACATGATGTCTTCTCACTTCCCTGTACCCTCTCACCACTGGACCACTCACATCCTAAGGAAAGAGAGACAGACATCACTGGGTCCCCTGTATGGTCCTTTCCACCCAGACAGGGCTCCATTTTCTGATCCCATGTCCCTATTGCCACCTTTATAAAAAACGGAGTAATCACCCTGTGTGAAGTCCAGAAGACTGACTTAGTTTCTGGCTCCATCTAGAGTGGTGGACCACACTGCCCCACCCTTAGTCACGGCTCACCTGTAAACGGTATGTCACAGATGCATATTCAGGCTGGACATCCCTTCTCAACTCCGGTCAGCTTAGGCATTCCTGTAAGTATGACCGCAGAGATTTTTACTCTGTCTACCCACTGTCTGTTTTGTCAAAAGTCCAAAATTTCACTCTTAGGGACATTGCCACCAAGCTATCTTCAGGCACGTTAGCAAACTCTCGAGGGCTGTGATGAATTTCTACCCATCGCTCAACAGCATTTTGTCCTGAGGGGTGAAAGAACCATGTGTGCCCCACAGCTATGCCTGGTGGCTCTGTGTAGGGCACTTTGAGTCACTTTATACCATGCATGAAGTATGGCTTCACAAGAGCTGCATGGCAAAGCAGGAAGATGACCCGAGGCCCTGCCCTCCCCTAGCTCCCACCCATTGTTCGTACCCTCTTAGGAGTCACAAGGGCTATGGGCCAACTCAGGCTCTAGGCCCGTCTAGAAGAATCCACACAGTTCAGTTGGGGTCGTGGCGTCTGTATTGGTGGTGGCTGCACTCAGAACTGGCCAGAGCAGCCTTGCTATGCAGTCTTTTCCCCAGCGGCTAAGTTTGGGTCTTTGGGGCAGTGATGGGTCATCAACGTACTCCGCTGTCAAGGTGATTCTTCTGATGGACAAGAAAGTTCAGGAAGCTCTGTTAGGCTTTGCTTCTGCTAAAGGACCCTGAGCAGGGAGTGGAGAGGGTCTCGGAGTGTAGAGGCGGAGCAGGGTAGGCCAGCTATGACGAGCGTGTACTGTGCATTGCGTCTGGGAGGCTTCTTGGGCATGCCATTTTTCCCGTCTTCCCGTTAACACAGTAGCATCTGCAGGCTCTGGTGCCAGAAGCACATTGTAAAAGCAGTTTTATGTGAGCAGCTTCAATTTGGAGAGACCAAGCCTTTTTATGTTTGTTTCCCGTCTCTGCCCTTCTTATCCAGCATTCTCCTTACTTGATGATTCTTTTCCTCTTTCTTCCTTAAGCGTAACGCAGGGCCCTAGGGCATTGTGTCTGCACAGATGCATCTACTCTCGGCATAGGCATGTTGACCCTTTCACGTGCAAGAGGATGACAGCCAGGGCTCTCTGGGGAGGGGGCAGGGATCATGCTCAGAGAAGCAGAGACAGGATCCCAAGGGAAATAAGAGTTCAAGAAGAGGGTCTTGTGGATCTGGGGCAGTGAACCCCAGGAGGAGGGGGAGATCCTATGGCACCTTAAAGAGCACAAAGGGATGCTCCTCCCTTTGGGTCACCAGGGCATTCTCCCCATCCCCCACCTCACCCAGGCCTCTCACCTCCCCGACCATTGCAGGCTAAGTGTTGCGAGCTGTTGAGCTTGCCTGCACACCTGTTGTCTCCGCGGGATGGTGACGGCCTTGTTGGTTGTATTCTGAGTACAAGACTCACTAAGTCCTGACCTCTTTAGCCAACAAAGGCCCCTGTAGCACAGTCCTCCTGGTTTACTCATCGGCAAGGGCAGACGAGTCAATCGCTTAAATGTGAGGGAAGGGGCTGGCGAGCTGGCTCTGTGGTTATGAGCGCATTGCCCCTCTCCCAGAGGACCAGAGTTTGGTCCCCAGAATCGTGTCCACCGGTTCACAAACCACCACTACGACTCTAGCTCCAGAGGACCCGGTACCCTCTTCTGGTATCCATGGGGACCTGCACACGCATGGGATACACACAGATACAGACACACACACTCCTAATGTCGGGGACGCCTGTTCATTTCTCCTGCTTCAGCACCCAGCCTGGCGCCCAGCGCACTGTAAAAGCTAGAGTTGTGTTGAGTCAGCAAATGGAATGAGCTGAGTGAATAACGTCACTGAAGCGTTCATCACTTTGCTGCAATTATCATGCACACATCACCACTGCGTACGTGTTAGTGAGGGGAGGGGCTTTGCAATGCTGCTTTCCCCAAGCCCATCACAGGGCAGGGCCTGGCACACAGTGGGTGTTCAGTAAGTGTCGGTGGATTCATTAGCCAAGGAGCCAGTGTGCGTTTCTGTCTGAACTGCCTATCTTCAAGCCAGAAGTGTCCTGCCAGTCATGTGTGTGTCCCTGAGTGTAACAGAGGGTTGGTCAGTGGAAATCTGAACTAAGTTCTGGTTGTAGCCCTACACCCCAGATAATCCTGGAGTAACCTGGGGTGCAGAGGGAGGGCTCTGTGCTTCTTGCTTGGGGTAGCTGGGACTGCTGTCACCACTAGATGGCACCAACGGTCAAGACTTGGTCCAAAGTGAGTTTTGCCAAGTCAGACACTGACCAGTGCATCTTTTAAGTCTGAGATGCCTGGGAGGTCTAGGCAGGTACCTAGAATAAAGGCTGCCTTCTGAGACTGCTTACTTGAGATGAACAGAGTCTGATGGTGTCCCCATAGGGTCTGTACACCAACTTACAATGAGCTGACTGGTGTCCAGAGTGTGCTCTAAGTGTCTCCCCACCCCCCCCACTCAACACCCCGAGATCCTCACTGCGAACACCGCGTTACACTCATGCAGAGAGACAAAGGCCTAACGGAGAAGGCACTGTCTCTGTCCCCAACAAGGCAGTCAGTGGGTCCACGCACACTGCAAGCATCTAGTGACTGAGGTTCAGAGTGTCACAGTGGCTCATAGAGAGCAGCCACAGGGGAGGACACCAAAGGCCTCCTGAGATGCTCTAGATGGGCCCTGAATTAAGCCTGGCGGTGATGTGGCTTGGCTTTGAACGGAGGCGACAGGTGACACAGGCCTACTCTGGCCGCCTTGCCGGCCTTCAGTGCCTTCTTTTCTTTGCATCAGTATCTGTGCACTTGTGATGTTTCAGGTCCAGACCCTGCAGGTAAGACTAAGGCAGACATGGAGAAGGCTGCACGCAAACTCAGCGAACATTTGTCGATGGCTGAAACTGGCCAGAAATAACTACAGGGCGCAACTGTCTCAGTATCCTCTAGTGCAGGGCTAGAAACCCAGATGGGGCTTGGGTGGGCAGGAGACTGGATTACAGAGATGCAAGCATCTTAAAGGTCTTGTGCTTGAACTCAGCAAGCTCCAGGCCAGTGAGACTCTTACTCAAAACACAAGGTGAGCAACACCTTAGGCAAACAGTTGAGAATGTCCTCTGGACCACACACACACACACACACACACTCACACTCACACACACACACACACACACTCACACACACACACACTCACACACACACACGCACACACACGTGCACACGCGTGCGCGTACACACACGTACACACACACGCATGCATACACACACACACACACACACACACACACACACACACACACACACACACACACACGCCATCTGATTCTACCAGGCACAGATGACTCGGCAGAGTAAGAGCTTGAAGCTGCAGAAGGGAGCAATAGTTGTGGGTTGTGAGCAACTCTCCAGCAACGAAACTCATCAGCCAGTCCGCGCTGCCCACATCCTGGGCTCCCTCTCCCTGAACTCAGCGCCACACACACTGCCAGGGCCATTGAGACGCCAAGGAAAGAAGGAAGCCAAGGTGGGCTAAGGTGGGTGCCAGGTGCCAGGACTTGACAGGCTGGGAACCGTTTTGACTTCTCTGAACTTTGAGCTCTTTGATGTTTCTGACGCTTTTGAAGGAAATGGATGTTTGTCTGTTGATCGTATGGAAGTAAGTTGTGAAACCATCCTAAACGCAATGAACATGGAAAGGCAGTTGCAGCCATTCAGGCTTGGAAACCATGGACTCAACAAGCCCTCTTCATCTCCCCCCTTCCTCCACAGGCCGCCTCACCAACCCCTGCAACCATGACTTTCGCCCCAGTGCCACTGGAGGGCACCACTGCACGCCCTGAATTCTGCAAGTGGCCCTGTGAATGCCCACAGTCCCCACCTCACTGCCCACTGGGCGTGAGCCTTATCACAGATGGCTGTGAGTGCTGTAAGATATGTGCCCAGCAGCTCGGGGACAACTGTACAGAGGCTGCCATCTGTGACCCACACCGGGGCCTCTACTGTGATTACAGTGGGGACCGGCCGAGGTACGCAATAGGAGTGTGTGCACGTAAGTGAGACCCTCCGTATCTTCCAACTGCCCCCACACCGAAGCTCCAGCCCGCGGACACCCACAGCCCTTCGTCTGGCCAGGCTTAGCTTGGTAGGAAGCATACGCCAGACCAGTCCAGTTAGAAGCCACAGGATGAGGTCGCCCTGGGGAGAGAGCAATAACAGCATTATTCTTATTCCTAAGATCTCACTTCCCTATGAGAGATACTTTTCCCCCCTGAAGAAGGAAATTCTGCCAAGAAATACTCAACCCTGGTTCCCTTCTCTCGGTAGATACAATTCTTCAACAGATGCCCGATGGCCTTTTAGATGACACTGAGTCACGGCCATACTTGAGATGTTTTAATGATCCTTTAAATTAAAATGTTTAATAATATGCTTAGGACACATCAGTGGCCGTGAAATAATGAAAGCTGCAGTCTCCATTTCCTGGTAGCTATGCTTTTCCAGTTGCCACTGTTACTTTTAGCTTGCTAGCCCTCTATTTTTATAGTTATCACTACCCAGCAATGTCTTCTGCTAGATCTTGATTGGTTTGCTACACTGATTTTGGATAATTTATTAATTCCCCTACATGGTAGTTGTTGGCCTAGCTTCCCCCATGCTGTCATCTTCCAAATGTCCTTGTTCTGATTTTTGACTATATAATCATGACTATTTTTTTTTAAGTTTTGACTGTGTACACTGTAACCTAAAAAGTATATATGTCTGAATTCTCCCTTTTCACAGTGCCTTCTGCTCTTTGTGGGGTTTCTAAATGACTTTGTTTTTCTTTGATTTTGGTGTGCATGGTTTCCTTGTGTCTGGAGGAAGACTGGCATTTACCCCTCGTGTGCTGCATCCCGTGTCCCCTGTCCCCACCACTGTCCCTGAAGACCATGTTTCTGGACTCTCTGTGCTTCTCTCTGGACTCCTGTGTCCTTAGTCGGACATTGCTTAGTCTGAGCGTTGCTTGTGAAATGACATGAGCCAACACGATGAAGAGCAATAGCCCGACGCACATGAAACATCCCCCAGCATCTCATAGACACAGGAACTCTCCTCCCATTAACGCTGAATCAAGACTCCGCCATAACTGTTAGTCTGCCATCCGCTCATACACACTGCAGCCCCTGGGCCCACCCGACACCCCAGACTCCTGTGCAGGGTGTTGGTAAGGAGTGTGTGCACAAGTCAGTAGACCCTGTCTGCCCTCTGTGGCTCTTGTGTTTCTTGTCTCTGTTTGTTTCATTCGTTTCGCTCACATTAACATCTCTGGCTTTTCAAGTGAATGCCCCCGCTTCCCACAACTTTTCTGTTTTTCTCCTCTTGCTGGAATTTGTTGTTAATCCCACAAAAGACTGGCACCGTAACTTGCCCGCAATTACACGATGCACTGACTAAAAATTCGTTCCCTGAGCATCCGCCCAGGCCTGTTTAAATAAACCCGTGAGTCACAGGTGATCTCTGCTTGCTGGTGCTCAAGACTGGCATATAATCTACCTTTTCCCATAACCCAGAGAGTCTAGGCCAGCTTCCCTGTGCTGGAATCACCCATGAGGCCAGGCACATGGGACCAGCCACTGTTTCCTCTCCTGACCAATAGCTATCTTTAAGGTCATTTGGAAGTTCACTGTAATTGCACTAATCTCCAAACCCATAATGGGATCTTGCACGACAGGCCTTGCCCCCTTATAAACATTGCCCCAGGGACTCAGAGATTTTCTTCCCCACTTGCCACCCCACCCCCACCCCCACTCCCACCCCCACCTCACAGTCCCTTAGCTCCCTGCCACCAGGAACCTTGATGAAGTTCCTTTCCATTTGTTTGGGAAAGATAAATAAACTCCCGACCTAAGGTAGGATTCAATACACTTTTTCATTTCCTGTGACTTTCCTGGCCATGTATGTGGATTTGTAGACAACACTGAAATAAACACGGTTAACCAGGAGGTACGGGGACTTGGAATGAAATGTCCAAGCCCATTGTTAAGTGTGTAAAGGAGCCTCCACAGAGCTCTGGCCTTTCCATCTCCAACACTTAACTCTTCCACCCAGGTACATTCTCACCCACAAGCGCTCACACAGACACACATCAGGTGCATCCCCGAAAACGCGCATGTATGTGCACGCACACGCACACACACGCACGTACATGTATTTCACATGTAAGCATGTGCACACATATACACAATTCACTGGTGCCCCCTAATTATTTCCCCAGAAATGTGACATGGTGTCAGAAACCATGAGGCCCCAAAACAAGATGTGAGGCAGGTCCCGACAGGCAGTGAGAAAAGACAGCACCTCAGACAGACGGTCGGACGGCACATGGTCAGCTTAGCTCATGGATGAGCCCCATGTGTGGCTAAACCTGTCTGGAGATTTGCAGAGAATTAGGCCAAGACAAGGCAAGTGCAAAACAGGACCTGCCACACAGGACCCGGGGAGCTCAGAAGAGATCGCGTGCCCATAAACGCCAGCTTTGGCTGTCAGTGGTCACCGTCCGGGGCCACTGAGGCCAGGCGGAACACGGCTCAGCTGCCAGGAGGAATCTAGGCTTGTGTGTGTGTGTGATGGGTCAACACTAGAGTGACATTCAAAGAAACTTTTAAAGGTGTGTCCAGGCCAACTAAACAGGGCAATGGGCACAGCGCCCTCTGCTTCAGAAGGTTCCGCTATTTAGGTTGTCAAACACCGCCCCGATGCAGCTGGAAGAGGCGCCAGGGCAAAAGGGTCTGGTGAGGGGAACACGGCGTTTACAGGCGATGGGCTTGGGCTTCCAATGCCTGTTCCGCCCCGCACTTGGGCCACACACCTGAGTATCTTCGTTAAATCGGCCTTGTGCAGGGAGGGGAGAACAGGGGGGCGGTGACTGCGGCCGTTGCTTGCACTCTGAAACGTCACCTCAGCCCTGTCCCCTGTGATCCCTGGTAAAGGGCAGGCCCTGTTCCAGGAGCACCCAACCTTACAGGGTAATGGAGAGGATGGACAACTCAGCATGGCGTTGAGGCTGGACAAGCAGAATGGAATCCCATCGCTACTGCCAAGTATTCCTGGGCTGTTAGACTAGCTCCTGGACCCCTTAAACGTCACTGTCCTTAATCAGAACATTGTGATGGAGGGTGAGAACCTCTGTGGGAAGTCAGGCTGTCACATGCCTGATACAGTAGGGACCGAGTGGAGGTCGGAGGCCCTGACACATGTGTGTCTCTACCCACCCATCGGCCCCCGGACAGCATGAAGGTGAGGTTCCTACTCCAGCAAGGCCACAGATGATGAGGGCTTGAAGGTCACAGTAAAGGAGCATGGGGCTTTTCTGCCGGAAGTCTTCTAACTGTAAGAAGGCTGCCCATGCCTCCCTCACCTGAACTCTCAAGGGAGGTCAGAGCGGAGCTGGCTGTTTCCCCTCACCCCAAGCCCGTCCCCCGGAAAGGTAGACAGGCGGTCTGTGCCCAGAGAGGGGTCTGACCTCTGCTGATGGGTAATGCACCGTCCCCACCTACCCTGATCCCACCCTGACCTATGTGGGGTTAGGCTTATCAACTGCCCATGTGTCCCTATTAGCCAATCTACAGAGATCGCACTTTCGCAGCACACTGGACACTGCAAGGTTGAAAGAATACCAAGCCTGAGGAAGCAACACTGCAGCATCTAGGGCTGTCTCGTGTTATGTAGCCTGGGGGCCACCATTTTCAAAGGATTTTCTGTGAGTTCCTTCGAGCTGATGGAAGAACATCACACCCTGAACTGACATCTTTACCCATGGGAGCAGAGCAAAGCTTCAGTCTCCTCTCTACCAACACACACACACACACACACACACACACACACACACACACACACCTTCCTGGAGTCTGAGTGGGAGGCAGGGTGACTGAGGCTCACGGCCCCCCTTGCATCCTGCTTCCTCCTCCTCTTCCTGAACTTCCTCTTTCCTCTCCCATCTTGTCCCTCCTTTCGGTGTCAGGTAGAAGGAAGGAGGCTGTGGGTTTAGTGTCTCTGTCACTCCCTCCCTCCATCAACTCATGTTATCTGAGCTCACAAATCCCTCCCTCTCCCAGACCTCTCCCGTCTCTAATGAAGTAGACAACGCTCTGATCTCCTGAAGGAGTCATCGCTTGGGGACCTGAGTGAGATCATGGGCCAGAGGCCGGTGTTCATACGTGCCAGCACCTGCTTCCCAGATGTCCACACACCCTGAGCCCGCAGCTCACTGGCCAGCTTGCGCTCCGATGTCACCTTGCTGAGAATGTGCATGACAATGGAAGGGACAATGTGTTTCCTTACAAAACAAATTGTGCTGTGAATCACACAGCAGAGTCTTGGTTCTGACAGCATGTGCACCTGCCACATGTCCTGATGCTGATGACCAGCCACCACCCCCGCCAATGCAGGAGACAGGACAGAGCTACTGCACACTCCTAACTAGCCTCTCCTCTGTGGGCATCATTGCTGTCCCAGGACCCTCTATGTATGGTTCCAGATGCTGTCCCAAGAAGCACACAGCACCAAGGGTAGACTCTTGCCTAGCAGTCCCCTAAGCCCACAGGCCAACTTACGTAACCAACTCCACCAGGTATATCTCATGTCTAACAAAGGAGCCAGCCTTCCCCGGTCCCAGCGCCTCCAGAGACGGTGGAAGATCTTGCTTTCTGGCCCTGAGTACAGAGTGCTGAAAGTTTTCCTTGCCTCCTGGGAGTCTTTGCAATTCTCCTTGAAAATGAGTCTCATTGCTTTGGTCTGGGAAGCCACCAACCTCTGCCTGGGTCACTGGGCTGCTACCCCAGTGCCATCTTTCTCTAGCCTGTTGTCTACTCAGTAGTACAAGATTTTTGTGTACGTGTGAAGTATACAATCCATCTCATTCATAAGCTACTGCTCGCCAGGAAGAGTACTAGACACTAACAGTTGTAGATCATCCATTGAGACAGGAGGAAGATGTATCTGGCCTCACTGTTCCTCCACACACCCTTTTCTTTCTTCCTATCCCTGCCCCCCCACAGGCCTGCTGCTGCTTCGTCTGGTCCTTAGACAGCTACAGCATATGCCCTCCCTACCTGGAAGACATCATCAACACCCTCTTGTTCTAGTGTTTGTAGAAGGCAGGCAGAAAGCCCTCTTGCATCCATGGGCCTTCCAGGTCCACCAGTTCTCAGCCTACAGCCATGCCCACATCCCACACCCACTCACTCTTCCCCCAGCACTCATCTGAGTGAGCTGCCATCACTAGCAGACGCTCCAGATGACCATTGGGCCGCCTTTCTACCTTATAGTGAGATCTTCAAGGACCAGACCGTTGTCATTGTGTCCAGCATTGGGTCCTCAGCTCCTGCCAGACTCCACAGTCAGTACTGAGGAAGGCAACCAACCCCTTTCACTCCCAGGCTCTGCTGTCCTGTGTATGCCTTTCTCCCTTGGGCAGGCATTCATCAGTACCAGGCCTGGTGCTGGGGACAGTGCAGAGATAAAAAAAAAAAAAAGCCTGAGCTCCTGCACTGGGGTGCTGGACCCTCGCACCCAGTACCCAGCAGAGTCTCCAGTGGCTGTCCCTGATGTCATAAAAGGCCTTCACCCTTTCTCTGCTGTGTCCCTGCCTCTCCACATGGCCTTACCCTTGCTGTGCAGCCAACTGATATATGATGGCTGCTCCGGCCTCACTTGAGTGATGTCTTGGCCGGACATCTTACACAGAGGGAGAACCGCACGGGACTATCTTGCCTGGCACAGAGCCCACGCCTTCCGACGTGACATGTCTACCACCTGTGTTTTGCAGAGGTGGTCGGCGTGGGCTGCGTCCTGGATGGCGTGCGCTACACCAATGGCGAGTCCTTCCAGCCCAACTGCAGGTACAACTGCACCTGCATTGACGGCACGGTGGGCTGCACGCCACTGTGCTTGAGCCCCAGGCCCCCGCGCCTCTGGTGCCGACAGCCCCGGCATGTGAGAGTGCCCGGCCAGTGCTGCGAGCAGTGGGTGTGTGACGATGATGCCAGACGGCCACGCCAGACTGCGCTGCTGGACACCAGAGCCTTTGGTAAGTGTGGGCAGGGAAAGGGGGAGGCTTGGGATGTCACAGAACCCCTACAGTTCTGATTTTCTTTTAATAAACCAAGCCCCCAGGCCACTACCCACTCCACAGCTCACCAGTTATATGGCCTTGGAGATGTGCTGTCTGGAACCCAAATTCCCCATCTGTAAATCGCAAATGATTTCATCTTTACTGCCTACTCTATGGGCTGTTCCCAGGATAAAAGCCTGGTATGATGTGTACGGTCCTCTATCATCTTACTAAAGTATCTCACAGAGAGGTCAGGGTATAGGGTGGACTTCCCAGACAACTCGGGGGGTTCCATTGCTATCACCAGGAGAAAAGATGAGGCTTTGCCTAGGTAAGCCTGAGAAGAGGAAGCCCTGGGAGAGGAGACAGGAACATGACTGTTTTACCACTGCCTACTGGAGCTCAGTGCACTTGCCAGACACTTGGAAAGTACCCAACCCATGTTTGCAGTGGTACCCGTGTAGGCTTTTGGCTATAGGTGGCTGAAAAGACTAGTGAATAGACAGCAGATAGATGATAAATGGGAGTGTGTGTGTGTGTGTGTGTGTGTGTGTGTGTGTGTGTGTGTGTGCTGCATCATCAAGACGTGTGTATATGGATAGATACACAGAGAAGAAATGGTTGGAGAATGGAAGTGAAGTGGGAGGATGGATGGATGATGGATGGATGATAGATGATGGATGGATAATGGGTGGATGGATGGACGGACGGACGGACGGACGGACAGACAGACAGACAGACAGATAGATAGAGTTGATAGAATGAATATAATGGGTGGATGGATGATGGATGAATGGATGGATGGATGATGGATGAATGGATGGATGGATGATGGATGGATGGGTGGGTGGGTGGGTGGGTGGGTGGATGGATGGATGGATGATGGATAGATGGATGGATGGATGGGAGGATGGATAGATGTATGGTCAGATAGATGGATGATGGATTAATGAATGGCTAAGTCAGTGAAAACCTGGATGCATGCATGGAGAATAGATGGTTATAGAATGGGTGGAAAATGGATGTATAGTATAAGGTGATGGATAGATAGATAGATAGATAGATAGAGTTGATAAAATGAATATAATGGGTGGATGGATGGTGAGTGTGTGGATGGATGATGGATGGACACACGGATGGATGGATGGATGGATGGATGGATGGATGGATGGATGGATGGAGTCAGATAATGGTGGATAAACGCATAGTTAGGCATTTGAGCCAGGGCAGAAGGGTGGGAGGAGGACAGGACAAGAAGCGGTGCTGCAGCACACTTCGGAGCCCGGCATCTGTGTTGTGCATGGGGAATGGGGCGGGTCCAGAGTGGCTCCAGAGAAAACACAAAGAGAAGGCGTGTGCCGACGGCGATGGAGGGCTGTCTGGCATTAGCAGGCTGAGTTTGGGGGCAGTGAAGGAGGAGAAATGTGAGGACAGCTTCACAGAGTGGGGTTCCCACAGGAAGACAGCTCTGCTTACAGCAGCTGCTAGCTGTTGGTGTGGCCTGGGAATAACACACACAATGAGACAGAGGGTCCTGGAGCAGTGGTCTAGAAAGGCTGACCTTTGAGTAGCAGACAAGAGAAGATGCGATCAGGGCTATGGACAGATGAGGAGACTGGGGCAGGGAGGGGGAGGGGGAAGGAAAAGCCAGGAGAATCTGACACAACGGGCCACAGAATGAGGACATTGCTAGAGAAGCAGGTGGCCCCAAAGGAGAGGAGACTGCTTGCTGCTGGGCTTTTTGTAGAGTGCTAATTTAAAAAAAAAAAATTCTACGTGTCTGAGTTGGCTCAGCTCATGCAGAACTGGGGTCATGTCCTTGGTGCCATCAGCATTGTTGTAGGTGTTAAGGGAAGGGGCATTACAGGCCTGGCAGCATCCCTAGCCAGTCCCTTCAGATGACGGCCGTGTTTCCCTAAGTTATGAGCATCTGAAACACCTCCAAGCATTAACAAATGTGACTGGGGGGGAGTCACCCATGTGGAGGGACGGTGTGGCATAGATGAGAACCAGTGGCAGCAAAGGATTGGCCTCTGGTAGCTCAGGACGGCACGGCAGCTCCTCCCACTAAACCTCCCTCCAGCATGTCTGCACAAGAGTCCTTGGGTGGTGGAGGGGAGGCAGAGGCTGCCTGCTCATTGTGTGTGACCCAGTGACCCAGTTCTTAGCCATCCCAGACAGAGGCCCCGGCGGCGGCGGCATGGAGGAGACCCAGAAACCAAAGCCCTTTTATCCTCTCATCCTCCCAGGCAAATCTCCCCTGTAGCCTGCTACAAGCTCCCAACCAGCTCACCCCAGACTGCCTGCCTCTGTCCTCGGGTGCCTCCGTTGCTTCCTCCCTTCTGTCTGTGGGTGCCTTCCCTATGTCAAATCATTCACCAGTAATGCTTGCTGCAAGCTCCAGGACTGAGTGAAGAGTTCTGTCGCCCTGAGTAGATCCCTGTCTGATTGGTGTGCTTTTCCTCTCTTCCTCCCCCCAATCCTTGATTTCCTTGTCTGTCCTTACTCTTGTTCTCCCACTGTCTCTCTCCTTTCCTCCAATTTCCTGTTCCCGTGGGGTGGGGTTTCTCCGTGGGTCTGTCCCGTCGTTCGTTCTGCAGGCTGTTCTGCCTTGCCTGCCATCTGCCTGTCTCCCTTCATAGCTGAACGCTCTCTCCAGCTCACCCCTGGCTAAGCAGGTAGCCATCAGATGCTAGGGAACTGTATGTATGTTCACAGGACCAGTCAAGAGCAGACAGTCAGTCCAATGGGACTACAGTCGGGTATCTATGCCCACTGTTTTATACTAGGGCTCTCTAAACCAGGGAGTCCCGTTGCATACACAGACACACACAAATAAATAAATGCAAAAACGAATCTCACTTTAATAAAAATCAGAGTACAAAAGGCAACAGGAGAATGGGACGGGGAGGCAGCTGGTCACGTGGTGCCGTCCAGTCCGGAAGCAGAGAGTGATGAAAGCTCGCTTTCTCCTTTTATTTGGCCTGGGAGCCCAGCCCATGCCCATAGTTAAGGCAGACCTTCCCTCTTAACTTAACCCAGTCTAGAAAACCCTTGCCAGACATGCTCAGAGGTCCTTCTCCTCGGTGATTCTAGCTCCTGTCAGGTTGACGGTCAATAGTGACCATCACAGAAAAGAATCTGATGTAGGGACCACATGGATCTAAAGATGGTATCCTTCCATGATTTCATACTTCATCTGGTCAGGAAAAAATGATGTTAAGGGTAAGGATATAACCTCCCCTCCCTGGCTGCGCCTGCCAATTAGAAAGCACTTTTTCTTCCTCCCTGTGGGGAGGAACAGCCCAGGTCTGTCTGTCTGTCTCTGTGTCCTTACCTCTAGTTTCACATTATCTCTTCCCCTCTGCCTCGTTCTGAGACTCAAAAAGCCTAAACTTTGGGGCGCGGCGCTGGCAGGGACTGGTGGAGCCCCGGGAGGCTTCAGACTCATAGGTCCCCTGGTGTCGCTCTTCAGCAGCTTCAGACACAGTGGAGCAATGGCACGGCAACTGCATAGCCTACACTAGCCCCTGGAGTCTTTGCTCAACCACCTGTGGCCTAGGAATCTCAACTCGGATCTCTAATGTCAACGCCCGGTGCTGGCCAGAGCAGGAAAGTCGTCTCTGTAACCTGCGGCCGTGTGATGTGGACATCCATGCGCACATCAAGGTAAGTCCCAAGCAAGGATAGGCATCCTGGTCAGGACTAGGCATGACGAGCATGCATAGCCATAGCTGGCTTCCAGCCTGGTCACCGAACTTCTCGGGAGTCATTCATAAGATGGCAATAACAAAGGCTGTCCTGCAGGTCTGGGGTAAGGATGATGGGACTGCTAAGCTGGCCCACGGTGGATTTCACTCAATGGATGCTTTTGTAGTTCCCATCCTATCAGAAGCAAGGTCTCTCAAAGAGAATTCAGGAACCATCTAATGCGTTCTTTCCGTAGTGATTCCGAGGGACCTGCACCCCACACCCACCTGAATGTGTGAAGGCTGCTAGAACTTGAAACTCCTGTGGTCAAATGCCCCTCTCCTGTTCGTGCTTGCTACTGTGGCCAGTCTCCTGCTGTCACCAAGCGTCAGCCCCTTTCCCATGAGTATAACATTGGTAGTAATCTCTGAACTCCTTCCGGCCTTGAGAGCCCAAGATGGGGACAACACAGCGTCAAGGACCTTTATGCTAAGCTGCAAGAGGCTGAGTCCAGCCCTAGGATGGTCTTCCTTGTCTAACTCAATCCCTATTACTCACACGCTAGTGCCAGCCCACCCAACATCGCATCTAACAAAGCTTGCTTCTCAGGGCTCGTCCCTAGCGCCATCAGTGAAGCAGGATGGGTTCTCTGGTGCTGACAGAGGATAAATAGTGAAGATAACCCCTCTTCTCACTGTCATGCCCGGGCAAAGGGCTTGCTCCTGTATCAAGATAGCACCTTGTCTTTGGTGGACAAACATTTTTCTCTCTTCTCTTCTTTTCTCCCTCTCCCTGGACGCCACGGGGTCCTCATTGTGTGTCTTCTGATTGGAAATATGAAACAACTGGGGCCATAATCTGGGCTAAGATAATTTGTCACAAGGCTGGGCGCTTCACAGGAGGGATCGTCTACCCCTAGCTGGGTTAAGCGACATGCCCACCCACATTGGATGCGCTCTGCCCCCCAGCTCTATGTGGTGCTGATAATATGCCCAAGAAATACTAGCTCATGGCATTTAGTAAGTACCTACTGTGTCCTAGCTTCACAATTATATTAGGGAGATGCAGAAAGGGGCCTGGGTGTGAAGGAGCCCACAGCCTCCTGAAAGGCTCTACTTTGTATTTAAGTAATGTCAGTGCTGTTGAAAATGCTGCATGATAATAGTGAGAGAGAGAGAGAGAGAGAGAGAGAGAGAGAGAGAGAGAGAGAGAGAGAGAGAGAGAGAGAGAGAGGAGAGGCATTGGATTATGAATTAGAGGGGACAGGTGATGGTGGAGTTCCATGCCAGCTAAGCCACTTGCTACTTGGAAAGCTTGATTAGCCAAGGGACAGCAAGCCTTCCTGTGCTGGCAACACTGACATGTGGACACCAAAAAGTCGAAACTGCAGAACTGCAGGAGAGAAGAGAGGTTGCAGGCTGTGAGATCTGAGCGCAGCATGGAAACCCCCTTCTGCAGTCAGTCCTCAGTTTACCTCTGCCATGTGGATAGGCCTCGCTGTGTTTGCCGAGGTCCTTCTTTGCTCGAGGGTGCTGTGAATCTGGAGCAAAGGTGATGCTTGCCGTGCGCAGTGATGGGAAGGGGAGGGAAGGATGCTCGGAGGGAACAAGGTGGCTGTGCATCACCAGAGCATACTAACAGAAGACCCCTTTCCTTTCCCAAAGGCCGGGAAGAAGTGTCTGGCCGTGTACCAGCCGGAGGGGCCTGTGAACTTCACTCTTGCGGGCTGTGTCAGCACACGCACCTACCGACCCAAGTACTGTGGAGTCTGCACTGACAACAGGTGCTGTGTCCCCTACAAGTCCAAGACCATCAGTGTCACTTTCCAGTGTCCAGAGGGTCCGGGTTTCTCCCGTCAGGTGCTGTGGATCAATGCTTGCTTCTGCAACCTGAGCTGTAGGAATCCAAACGATATCTTTGCCGACTTGCAATCTTACCCTGACTTCTCAGAGATTGCCAATTAGGTAGGCATATGACTTGGGGTGAAGCTCCGTGTTTGCAGAGCAGCCTGCCCTCTGTGGCCCAGGACTTCACAGGTGAGCCTTACTTCATCCTCTTTCCACTCAATTTCCACTGAATTTCCTGCTCCTGACTCTCACTCAGTCTGTGTTCCTACTTCGACCATCCCAATGGGCCAGGAGAACGTTGCTCGGGCTCAGATAAGGCATTCTTCCTTGGGAATATCCTATATCACTTCAAAGAAAGCACATCTCAGACAGTTCAAGGTGAATCCCAAGCCTGACTCAGCCTGTTTGACTTCAGCCTGCTCAAGTTGTCAGAAATCCTGATGGGGCTGTGCAAGGAACGGAATCCACTGGAAAGCCCGTATCACAGACTCCTCCTTCAGATGCCAAACGCGACGATGCTGGGGTCCTCTCAGACAGATGGATGGGACTGGGGACACAGGAATAAGCTACTATTTGGGCCTTGCTAAATAACACTATCATGGGCATTTCTGCCCACAACACACCAAAAGTGCTCTTGTTCCATAGATCTTTGTACCACGAGGTCACCAAACATTTTCCAGGTGAGGTCAACGGTTGTACAATTTTTCCTCACAACAGAGAGTCATTTCCATTAATCTGGGAATAATTGAGGATATATTTCTCTTCTTCCTGTAGTGTAAAGGGCTCAAATTGGGTTCATGTCAATTGGAAATATAATCTGAAAAATCTTTATTTTTGCTGGTAGGCAATAACTCCCAATCCATCCTATAGAGATGGGACAAGGCCAGACAGTCTCACAGGCCACAGCTGATCAGGTGATTGAATCTGCTGCATACCAAATTCTTAGGGCAATTAGCCAACTCTTCCTAACATCTGGGCCTCTCTTGCACTGTGGCTCATGGGAATTGGTAGGAACTTTGGGGTGTCCTGTCTGTTGTCTCAACAGCACCCTGGAATCGTGGGATAGTGAGAAGATGTCCTCGTGAGCCTTGGAAGATTCTTTTGAAATCCAGACAAGACCTAGCAGGATGTATGTGTCAAACAAATTAGCCGGTCACCCTTCACGGGCCTGGGTGGCCTCTGGCAGGAGTGGTGAGGTCACAATAGTCCCTGGGCTCTTTTGCTTTAGTGACCTATTTCACAGCTTTAGTCACTGTGGAGCAAAGTAGCTCAGTTCTCTAGTCTGAAGGTAGACGTTGACCAGCTATTTAGAAACAGAAATCTATTTAACAGAGGTAAAAACCAAAGAGTTTATAAGTTGAAGGAAAAGATTTCCCCTAGGTGACAGTGAGGCAGTTGCTTAGCAGTAGAATGTAGGGTTTTCTGACGTCATTCTTTTATTGGGTATGCTCTATGTGCTACCCATTGTTCTCCTTATTTGCCACACATTTGCTCATTGAAGCTTTGTGACAACATAGAGGAGTCCCCGCCATCCTTTCTGTCCTTAAAACTGTGAAATGGAAGCCCAGAGAAGAAACTCAACCAGTGTCACCCATCTGGAGATTCATATCCCAGACAGATTAACTTCATAATCCATATTGCCTCTCTGCTGCTGGATCTTCCAAACACTTCAGGACAGGAGAGTGAACTGAAACAGGCAACTTGTCCTTCTCTGTTTGGCCTCCTAATAGCATCTCTCTGGTTCCTTTCCCACGGGGGTGGGGTGGGTGGGGGTGTATAAGTATTAAGCATCCAAACTAAATGGGACAGGAAAAGGCACGTGGATCCCCTATGGCTCCTCCTGCCTTGAAATCAGAGCCAGCTAACGACGTGAATTTCTAAGGGGATTCTGTTTGCCCAGCACCACATGTGAGGTGGTGGGAAGATGCCTGTGAGAAAACTATGCCCAGCACACAAACGGATTCTTCAGTAGGAAGGGGACTCAGGATTTCCCCTCCTTCCTGTGAGCTCCCAGAGGCCGGGCCTTGTGCAAGGCCAACAGCGGTGCTCAGGATGCATTTAAGGTAGAAAACACGTTATACATACACGCCTACTTTTCCTTAGAAGCACTCTTCTTCTAAGATCTCTCCTACCAGTGAGATTCCTCTATTAAAGGAGGCTTAGTGCTTTGAATAAACGTATGTTCATATGTGTATAACAGCTTGCATGTAAAGATGTGTTACCCCTGGGGATTATGACTGGCGTAAGTTTTTTTGTGGAAAACCCTGTCTTAACATCTAACTCTGAAAGAACGCCCATGGAAGCTAGGATTTCACCAAGTACCCATCCTTATTTGGGAGAACAGAAGGAAACATGCTTGAGCAAAGGAGGCTCAGGGGGGAGGCGTTAGGGTGATAATGGGAACAGGAAGGAGGGGTAGCCAAAGGAGCTCAGCTGTTACTGGTCTTGAGAAATGGACCTGGCCTACATCAGAATCTGAAGAACCATTTTAGAACCACAAACTGAAGACATGGGTACAATGTAAAGGAGTTCTTTCTAGTAGTAAAACACAGCCTGTCTGTAATGGTGTGGCCTGGTTCAAGGAAAGTTAAGGATAGCAATTACAGTTAAGAAAACAAAAGTCCACTTACCGATAACTTATCTGGTGCTAAGCACCACAGTGCTTTTCATCAGGTTATCAACTAGCAGAGCTGTGCTCAGTACACAACAACCTTTCTCCATTTGATAAATAGAAACTCTGAGGCTGGAAGGGTCAGGGGAGCAGGGGACCAGATCTGTGCTTACTCCACTCTACCACCAGAGGATACCTAGACAGAACCCATGCAACTGTTACTGGAGACTCACATAAGCAAGGCCTTAGACCCACACCCTCCCCCGAGAGCTTAAAGAAAGAAAACAGACCAATTTGGGGAGGGGGCACTAGCCTTATGGGAAGAAATTCACTGGCACCAAGAGTGAATTTCCTGGGTGTGCCTGAGAGAGAGACAGAGAGCAGAGCTCTTGAGCCAGCAGCTTCCTAACCCTTCATCAGCATTTGGAGCGCCCTGAACGTGCATCACCCAAGACTGATGCTCCACGCTTGCCTGATACAGTCACCCAATCCTTCCAGTGAGCCCAGGAGTTATGGCATTGCCACTGTCCATTTCCAGGCTGACACAGCAAGGTCTCCAGGAGTTAAGTGACTTGCTCAAGTCTTTACCAAACAGGGCATAGCAGACAAGCTCTGAAACCCAGGTTCACGCTAATCTCTCAGGTCATTCAGACAGCTTGCCTGTCCTCGGCCAATCCAGAGTCACAAGTGGTGACTCACAGACCCCGGTGCAAAAAAATTCTAATTTTGAGGGTGATTAGAGATAGGTCAAAGAACGTAATTTTAAATGATATGATTGCCTGTAATCACCCTAATTAACTTTGTACTATGCTTGCGTGGAGAATGCAGAGAGCATTGCAACCTCTGACTCCTGTCATTTCTTTTTAGAGACTTGTTTTTTGACTCAAAAGAGCCATGGTGACAGCTCTAAATGGCTGGGAAGCAGAAATGGCCATGGTTAGCTGTGTGTTCCTGCATAGAGGTGTGTGTGTGTGTGTGTGTGTGTGTGTGTGTGTGTGTGTGTGTGTGTGTTCAAACTGTGACTGAGTATTTAAATATTCCTACTGCCATTTTGTAAGTGAATACACATAAAGGAATGTCTTCAGATTTCCCAACAGAGGAAAGTTGCCTTTGGGCAGCCTGTCATGTCCTGCCGCATTCCTCATTTTTCTCATGATTTGTGTAGCAGGGACTGTGTTTGTTCACCCGAGATGGGTTTTCATTGTTCAAATTCTTTGTTTACAGCTTTTCTCGTTAAAGCAATAAATCATCAGCAAAAGCGACTTCTTTGATTTGTGGGGTTTTTTGTTTTTGTTGTTCTTGTTTTTCCTTGTAATTTCCGTTGTTGGGAGGGCAGTGAGAGAGGACTGGGCACTTTGAACCAACGTGCAGGCTGGAGAAATTAAGTTCCAGATACTGGGTAAGAGAGAGTAAAAAAAAAATAGCCTAAATGCTTGAAGATGAGCTGGAATCCCAGATGCTGAAACTAAGAGAATGCCAGAGTTGTGAGATGCTGTTCCTGAAGAGACCTGAGCAGACATCTACTCATCCTAGATAGGGAGCCCAGGCTAGACCAATGGGGGAGCACCCAATTCTGACTTGGGGAACCTCTGCGTTTTATGGGCGCTACTATCAGGAGTCCAGATGAGAGGTGACCACTGGAGTGTGTGTAACTCAAGGGCCGCTGCATCACAGAAAATGTACCCAGCATGGGAAGCTGCAATTTTCCAGCTCATTGCATGACTTAAAGGCAGCTCGACAGGGCAGAGCGTCTCTCTTGGGCAACTCGGCTGACGCATCTGTTTCAGGTCGTTCAACTGGCCTTTGTTTCCTTAGTGGTTCTTCCTGTTTCCATAGCTTTGAGGGTGCGGGCTTGTTTCTGGTCAGTTTTAGGGACTTTTCTGAGTATCCTGAGTTGTTTACTTCTTGACTCTTGGCATTTCTTTTTCCCTGCCTTTAGAATTTTTTGAGCCTTAATAAATACGTCTTACAACTTCTCACACCTGCGCGTGGCAGCCAGGTGCACCCACACAAGCACTAGCCGAGCCGTCTCCCTGCAGACAGGGTGGCTACGGCAAGGCAAGACTCTACACATAAGCCTATGCGTCTATATATTTAAGGTAGTCCTTACTTAAGGTAGAAAATGTGAAGTGCCATCATCATTTAGATGCACTCCTTCACTTTAATCACGAGCTGCATAATCGCTGAGTGTTTCCCGTTCATGTGTTTTTGTTTTGAGTTGACTTGATTTACGGCCCAGCTTCTCTAAGACAGGAGGAGCATGTTGGTCCTCTCCACACGGTGGTATGATTAGCCATCTGCGCAGCTGCTGATGGCTTCGATGGGTGAGGTGAATGCATCTCTGATTCCTTCTAGTCAACCTCTCCCAGAGCAAGTGATATCACAATACAGGACAAGGGGGACCTGCTTCCGGCTTAGAAAGCCACATGACTTGTTTCCACTAACACCTCCATACTCAAGCAGATTTTCTTCTTCTCAGAAGGACTCTGTAGCCTATCGCAGAGATATTGATTGCCACGTCCGCACTCAGTGAGGCTCTGTACGCAACAGCCAGGGGGTGGAAACAGCCTAGAAGTCCCTACGGGAATGAATGGGAAGGGGAAACAGGGACATATGCACACACAGTCGAGTGTTAACCATCCACAAAGAAAAATGGAACACTGAGACTTGGGTGCTGGGTAATGGGTGCAACTGGAAAATGTTATAGTAACGGAGCCTCGGATAGACAAATGCTGTGTATTCTCCCTCGTGCGTGGGTCCAGCTTCTGAGTCTTAATATGTGCACTTATGTGGGAATTGAGTGTGTATAGACAGAGTCCAGAAAACCAAAAAGAGGCCCATTACAGGGGGAAATGGCTTTAATGGAGAGAATCTGGGAAGGTAATAGACACACATAACACGAAAGTGGAAAGCAGAACCATGGAGGAAGAAGAGGATGGGCGGTAGGGGTAGGGAGATAATGGAGAGGACGGTGTGGGAGAAAAACAGCTGAAAGTCGGTGCAGACGACAGTGCTTTTCTAAAGCAATCAAGGTATAAAGTAAAATTTAAAACCGTTTGGAAGTTGGGGCCTGGAGTCCTGTGGGTGCCTCAGATGCAAGGGAATGAGTGGTCCTTAGCCCGCATTCACTCAACAGCAGCTGCTTGAAGTTGGGGAAAATGGGACCCGAAGGGAACTGTAAAAACATATATAGTGGTTGCAGGACAGGCTGGTGATCCTGTAATCCTGTCCCATGGACTAAGGCAAGAGGACTGCTTATGTGTATAGTATTGGAGCCAACCTGTGCAACAGGGAAGGACTATCTCAAAACAACAACAAAAAAAAATCCATCATCTTAAATCTGTCATCTATTTCTAGATGTCATCTACCTATCAATTACCTACAATCTATTATCTATCACCTATCTGTCATAAATCTGTCATCTGTAGGTATCCTCTATCTGCCAATTATCTATCAATCTACTATCTATCATCTATTTACCTATCATCTATCACTCATCTATCTATATGTCTATATCTATTTATATGCACATCTTTTATCTATCACCAGTATCCACCTACCTATCCACACCTTAGTCACACCTTATTTAGAAATCCAAGTCCCTCTGTAATTGGGGCTCTTTCTATTACGGAACTGCTCAGACAGGGATTTTAAGGAGATGCCAGCACAGTCTGCTACTCTCTGTGTAGCTTTTATACAGTACAAAAAAAAAAAAAATGTGGATTTCTTGATTCATTTCAGTAAAAGGAGCAAGAGCTGCTGGAAGCAGTCTCACTGATAATATTTAAAAATGCCGGCAGAGGAAAGGGAGAGAAACTCGAAACCACAACAAAGCGATTGTGTCTTGCAAGTCTGAATGTGACCATTGAATGGAAGGACTAAGGCACTTAGGGCCAGTGAAAACCTTTCAGGCCCCTGGTGTTGACTCCAGGAGCTAACCCATGCCCCCATGCTAGACTTTGAAAGGTGAGGCCTGAGCCAGCTCTGTGCTCAGGATTTATAGGCAGGGGGACGATACTCCACCAGAATGGCCACTGAGGCCGTTCAGTCTCTCAGTCTCTGAGTTTGGAAAACTGTTCCTCTGGAGTGGAGACACCCCAGAGCCAACCTAGCCAAATTGGTGAGTTCTGAGTTCTGTGAAAGACTCTGCCTCAAACAGTAAGGTGGGGAACAATGGAGGGAAGCTATCTGACATTGACCTCTGGCCTCTAAGCACACGCACACCTGCACACACACAAATACGCACTAAGTAAATAAATGCCAATTCTCTTTAAGAGGAAGTCGGTAGTTTGTGAGTGGGAAAGCAAAGTAACATACAGTATGCAGTTGCCCACTTCATGTCTGCAAGTCTCTTTGCTTCCTAGGAATGCTGGGCGTGTAGGAATCGCTTCTCAGAGCAGGGATGAGCGACGATGGGCTTTGAGCCCACGGACTTGACTGTCAGGAAGTGATGTCACTATCAATTCATCAACTCAGCTACACTGATTCCTTGGAGCTTGTCTTAGTTGCTTTTCTATTGCTGTGATAAAACACTCATGACCAAGGCAACAGCTAAAGGAAAGCATTTAATTTGAGGATTACAGTTTCAGAGGGTTGGAGTCCATGACCACAATGGTTGGGAGCATGGCAGCAGGCAGACATGGCTCTGCAGCAGTAGCTGAGAGCTCACATCTAGACCTACATCCACAAGCACAAGACACAGAGAGAGAGAGAGGGAGAGAGAGAAAGAGGGAGAGAGGGTGGAGAGAGGGAGGGAGGAAAGGAGGGAGGGAGGGAGGGAGGAAAAAGGGAGAGAGAGAGAGAGACCACATAAGCCAAGGACTCCCCGATAGCACAGTGGTTAAGAACACTGTTCCTCCAGAGGATCCAGTTCAACTTGAAGGTGGTGGCTCATACCATCTATAACTCCAGGTCCTGGGACCCCACACCCTCTTCAGGCCTCCACAAGCACCAAGCCCACATGCAGTGCAGACTCACATCCTGGCAAACATGTACACACATAAAACACTTCTAGAAAGTCAGGCATGGTAGTGCATGCTTGCAACCCCAGTGCTGGGGACGTAGAGACAGGAGGATCGCCGGGGCACTCTAGCCAGTCAGCCAAGCCTACATGATGAACTCCAGGCCAGAGAGACACCATGACAGCACAGATACTGTCCTTTAGACTCCAAGAGCACAGCCTTGCACCTACCTGCACAACAAGAGGCACTGGTTTCTGTGGCCACCCTGCCGCTGAGAAAAACCCTGAGCAGATCTCAAGCGAGTGCCCTCCACGCAAACACTTCATGCTCAAGCAGGAAAGACCTGCAAAATGGTCACAGACAACAATAAACTAAGACAGAAGTTGTCGTGAGGCATTCTGGGATACAGAGGGGACATGGAGAGAGAACCGGTGCCGCCCTGCCCGGTAAAAAGTGAAGCACTAGTGTTGGCTTTTTAGGGACAGGGCCCCCAGGGCCTGTGATGCGGAGTCTTTGAGGTGACTTGCAGTGGTTAGGACACACATTGAATTGAAATGGACCCCCCTCAAAAAAACAAAAAAACCCTCATGCACTGTAGACTGAATCCTTGGCAAACACTCAGAAACACAACTGCATTATGAGGGCACTGATCACGTCTGGGGTTAACCCCTCAGTGGATTCAGAACCAAATGAATTATGCGGAGGCGGTGAGCCATATTAAGTGGGGCCTGATTAGAAAAAAAAAAATGGTTTTCATGTATGCCCTTTCTGAATATTGTCCCAGCTTCTTGCTCTTTGCCTCTTGGCTGTCATTACGTGACAGCTTCCTTTTTTACAGGCCTGCTACCATGATTTCTGAACCATCGGGCCACTGCGATAGTGCTAGTCAACCAGACTGAACTCTAAAGCTGTGGGCTGAAATAAACCCTCCGGGTGTTTACGCGGGGATTCCATCACGGTCACAGGAAACTAACTGAAACCAACTACAGGTGTCCTGCGGGTTTTAAGAGAATTACAAAATGCTTGATAAAACGAGGAACTATGTTAAACCCCATCAACAACTTCCTCTCTTTAAGAAGCAAGCTGAGTCTCCACTCTTACCCAGCAAGCACTTCACCTACCAGGCCACCTCCCCAGCTTGGTGCTGCCATGTGATGGGGAGGTACAAGTGCCTGGGGCTCTGTGGCCAACTCAGCTTCCACGGCGAGCTCCAGGTTCAGTGACAGACTATCTTAAAAACGGTAAGATGAGAGGAAACAGTAAGACTCCCAATGCCAGCCTCTAGCCACTACATGTACGCATAAATGAAGCACACCTACAGCACATACACACAAAGCAAACACCTCCCGTGAGGTAGACCAGTTGTCTTTTCCTGCTGGATGTCTAGCGTGTGGTGAAGCTGACTGCAGTGTGCTCTGTAGTTCAGGGAAAGATGTGTCTGGCATGTTGCATAGAAATGGTGATAGTCTAGACATACTGGGTTAAAGGGGTACAATGTTTAATTTACTTTCACCTGTTTTGCTACCCGACAGCTTAGGGACCTGTGTGACATTTGTACTGGTGGCAAAAAACTCCAATAGTAAGGGGGACACAGCAGGAGCTCTGGGGTAAAGCTCCATCCCTTCCTGTCCCACACACCCTCACGGGGAAAGGAAAAGACACAAGCCACTGCAAAGTTACAAATTTATTGGTCTGGAAATAAATACAAACATCTCATTAAGAAATGCCCTGGAAAGACGTGTACAATAGCTTCTTGTCCACATTCAGGCACCCTGGTCGCTAATCTTTCTACAGAAGATTGGAGGAAGCCTCCATAGTAGGAGTTGGTGGTTAAACCGAGTCCTTGCCTTTCTATAGGGCGTGACTACCTTCCTCTAGCAACTCCCAGGTCCTGGAACTCGCCAGGCCTTGATGACTGCCCCTTACCCCCCCACACACATAGTCAGGTGTCTCTGATCTGATCACATTTCTTATAGGGAAGTTCACGGTTAGTCAGAATCAAAGGGCAGCAGTACAGGGCGGGAAGAGGGGGCGGGAGATGGGGAGGAATGTTCCCGTGGAATGTACAGATTCTGGAACCACCACCTCAGCCCATCCCCCACCCGAGCACACAGTTTTCTCTGAAGAGCCAGGATTGGGCCAGCTGAGAGACATTTAGCTATCGAGTTTAGAACCAACCCCAGACATTAGTCAGTAATGGGAGACAAGGTTTGAGTTTGCTGAAATCACACCCACGGGATTCTAGTCACCTGATCCCATGCCTTCTGCATCGCCGCCCAGCCTCAGCCTAGAGACTCTTGCTAACAAGGACCACCGCCACCTGAGGAGCTCTCTGTCTCAAAGAATACATCTACAAATCAAAACTATCTTCCCGGGAACAAAGATATCCCACCCATTCACACCGTGGGGTGGGAGCCAGGGAGCCAGGACTTCTGCAGGGCAAAGTCCTCCTTCACTGTGACACCCAGTATTTGTGGGATCACTGTCTTTAAAGCCAGGAGTTTGCCGCCAGACTCCCTTGCATGCTGAAAGGGTTGGCAGGGAAAATAGGCTGTGGGTTCCGGCATCCAGAACTCTGAAACCAGTCCCTTCCAGTGAGATGTGTGTGGACTTGGGTTTGCATCTACCTGCCCTGGACCCTGCCTCTTTTTCCTTCTTAACATAAGGCGCCCAACTACTTCCTTCTCTGCCTTGCTCCCCTTTCAAATCAGAAATAAGTTTGTTTCCAGGAATGGGTTTAGTAGGGAGGAAACAGAAAGCAGGGGGGCTGGCAAAACGCCCGTGAACCAGGATGCTGGATCGCCCTGGGGCTTGGAGCCAGGCAGTGTTACAGCTATATGTGTCTTAGTTTTTGGCGTCTGAGGGTAGAGAGAGAGAGGGAGGCCACAAGACCACTTGTTAGCAGAACAGAACGCTGAACTGCCTCTTGCCTTTGTCCACCACCGCCCATGCTGGTCCCAGGAAGCAGCCTGAACAGCTTGGGTCTGCCACCGCCAGAGTTCATTCTTAACATAAGCAGTTTTTAGATTAATACCGCATTAGTGCAGGGTGGCAGGCAGGGGTTGGGGGCTAAGGGAGAGATCACCAGTCCAGAATGACTGATGCACAGACTGCCTAGCAGGACACCTCCATGGACTTAGGCCCGGTATTGTTCCCGGTGGCACCCGAGTTGGGGGTGATGTTGAGACGGGCATCCTCGCTGGTGTGGGAGCGGCTGCGGGACCCTTCGCTGGTGTGGGAGCGGCTGCGGGGGCCCTCGCTGGTGTGGGAGCGGCTGCGGGGGCCCTCCAGGGATGTGACACTGGAGCCAGAGGCTGTGCGTGAGCGCATCAGGCGAGTCATGCTTGCAGAGGGCACTGGGAACACAGAAGACAACGCGGTTAGGACATGGAGAGCCTCTACAGGGGTAGGGCAATTGCCCTGGTCCCTGTCTCAGTCATGATGCCCTCCTAGGAGCCCAGGTCAGCACCCTTTGCCTATTGTCCTGGGACCATCCACCTTCTGTGCCACTCACAAACGGGACAGTAGGGCGTTGATGTGGGAAAGGTGTGCATGACCACATGGCAAGACCTGAGCCAGTGGATTCCCTCCTTAAAGAGTAAGAGTTGCTGCTGGTTCCCTCTTTCCTTTCTCCCTCCCCACCTCCCACACTTTCTGGTCTTTTGAGTAAGGCTCCATTAAGCCCAGGCTGGCCTCCAACTCTGTGGTCGAGATAGCTGTGAACACATGGTCCTTCTGCCTCTGCACCCCAAATGCTGAGATAGCATGGCTGTGCTACCACATAACTAAGAGCCTACTTTTAACTCAGAAAGAACTGGATTCTCGGAAAGAACAGAGACCCAGAGTCTGTTTCTCCACGCAAATCCCTGAGTTCTGATGACATCACCAGGAAGCGGCAGCTTCCCATGACACCCAACGCACACAATGGACTAGTCCCGTGAACCCAGCATCACAGGCAGACACTCTGAGCTGGAACCTCCCCTTTGGCCACCGCCTTTGGATCTGTGATTCTTCCTATTATTGCTCCAGGGTCTAAGGGAAGCTTTGTCAGACTGAACTGGGGACAGAAGTGAGGCAAATTTGGGGACAACCAAGGCCTAGCTTTTGCTTCTTTTCCTTCCAGAATACACAGCAAACTGGCTGGGATCCACTCCCAGCAAGGGAGACAAACTGGACTGCTCAGTGAGTAATTCTCTCCCGTTTCCACCAGGGAGAGAAGGCTGGAGGGAGGGAGGGCTGCAGGCAAATGTGTTCTGTCGTTGACGGACAGCTATCCACAGGGACCTTGTCTGGGCTCCTATCTGTCTTGCTGGGATGCGAGTGTGGGTGATGGCAAATTAATTAGTGCTTCACCGAATACGCCCACCGAATACGTTTCTAAAGGGGTGGAAGGTGTAGGGAAGGAACACAAGGTTAGACTTCCCCAGCTAAGGAGGACGCATGGATGGTTTTAACTCCAAGCAGAAGGCAGGAAGCACTGAGTGGACTGCTTTGGGCCAGAGCCACAACCAACAAGTCAGTCAACCAGTGTCAATCAAGGCTACTGGCCAGCCGAACCTGTGAGCCCCGGTCACAGCTTAACATTTCTGGGAAAAGGCTACTGAATGACAAACTCACTCTAAGCTTGGAGCAGGAAGAACAGCGTTCTGAAGCAGGCTGCTCCGTCCTTTACGTCCCCGACTTAATGATCTAGCGAAGAAGAATTCCGCCTTTGGTCTCACGCACTCTGGTCTCCCTCTTACATGGACCTCTGGCTTCACCACCCTTCCACAGATTACCCCTGTGGCCTGCTTAGCCTGCCCTTGTAGGATTATTTGTGACGGCTAAAGGAGGAAACAAAAAAGACTAAACTTGCCCTCCCCCTTTGCTACAGCTCTGGTCTCTTAAGCAAAATTAGGGGCACTCCTTGTTCAGATGTTGGTCATTGATTTTTTTTTTAAGGGGTGGGAAAAGTGTGTAAAGGGACAGTCCTAGCCTAGAATATTCCTGCCCTGTAATCCTAGCACTTGGCAAACTGAGAAGGATTATTACGAATTCAAGACCAGCCTGACCAAGAGGAATATTCTGTCTCACTTCTATCCCAAATAATCTTTAAATGGTTCCCATGGCAAGCTAAATAAATGTTGGATCCTCTGTTCATGTATACTTAATGGCATCTCATTTAATAGACCGAATACACGATGAGGTCTTCTAAGACCACACAGCTCTCAAGAGATGCCGTCACCCTCTTTCTTAGTTTGTGTCAACACAACAGCATGCTGGGTGATGATGTGTGTCTCGTGATAAGCAAATCGGTTACTGATTCATTTCTCATTCAGCCATGCATGGTTGAGATTATTCCTTTCTCACACTTGCCTAATGCTTAAGAGCTGAAGCCAACCAAGATGACAGAGCCTTCTCCTGCCCCTCACTGGCCATGACATTAACATCCCCACATATGCCTGGTACATACTCAAGGTGTGATACTCACTGTATCCCATGCCCTGCACAAAGTACTTGAAGGCCTCAGCAAGCTTGGCGGGCTGTAGGAGAGAGAGAGAATATGAGGTCAATGGCTGGAGGTCCAGATCACCAAGGGCCACCTGTACATGCAAGCCAGAGCTCTGCCCAGGATAGAGCTACCACGTATGGACAGGAAGAACACAGAAGCTAAGCAAGATGGCTTCGGGGACCAGAGTCAGCCTTGACATCTCCCAACCTTCCTTGATGGGGGATGTCCTTCTGTATATACATTTCTCTTATCGGTTGATGAATGAAACACTGTTTGGCCAATAGCCAGTAGAGGCAGGAAGATGGGAAAGGCTAGGGGATGAGAATTCTTGGAAAGGTAGGCAGAGGGGGCCTGCCAGAGAAGTCACCATGTGGAGACCAGAAGGATAGACGTTCTCTGGTAAGATAAGGCCATGTAGAAATACATACATTTATAGACATGGGTTCATAATTAAGACAGAGCTAGCCATCGGCCAACAGTTTTATAGTTAATATAGCATCCATGTGTTTATATGTGGCTGAAAGAGCATGGATAAGTTACAGTACTTTCTGAGTCAAAATCCTCAACTGCATACAGGGTCAGGTCACACTCTGTGCTCAAAGCCTACTGTCATGAGCCACCTGGCCTGCTAGGGATGCTGCAGAATATCTCCAGGAAACCTGATACCAGTCTGCCAAGGCCAGCACTCCTGGAGTGACACCTGTCTACCTAAAGACCAGAGCAAGTAAGTGAGGGCCACATGGTGGAACCAGCTCCTCCATGCCAGAAACTCTGCACTTGACGTGGTTCACATCAGGTTGACGGTAAGATGGCTGGGTCAGTAGAAAGGACAGTGATGGGACAATGTTAGAGGAAAGAAAGGAGGGAGGATGGAGAAATGAAGGGAAGGGTGAAAGGGTAGAGAGGTGGAGCGAAGGGCAAAGGAACACATGTACAGTTCTCATGTGTGCGTGCATACATACACACACACACACACATACACACACACACACACACACAGGAATATGCATACACACACACACACACACACACACACATACACACACACAGGAATATGCATACACACATTTTGGTGCCATAGCCTCTCCGCCCCTCTGTTGTTCTGGGCTTACATTCTCAGTGACCCCTGGCTAGGGCAGGATTAACCATGATTCTGGCCCCATGGCCATGCCAGGCCCATCTGGCAAATCTCTTAAGCCTATGAACCTCAGAGTCTCCCAATCCCCAGAAGCTGCTAGATAGGGATCTTGTGAATCCACAGCATTCAGGAAGCACATTTTATGAAGAAGATATGCATAGCGTAGCATCGGATTCCACAGAGACAGGATGGGGGGAAGGGGGCACTCAGGTCACAAAGACACACCCACCCACCAGTGGGAAGTGACAGGTGTCAAAAGCCAGTTTCACTCACCTGAGAGATCTGAGGGAGGCCACCACAGTCTGCCATCTAGAAGGGAGGGAAGGCTAGTTAGCACCAAACACCTAGGCCACAGCTGTGGCAGCAATCTGGTCTCAGCCCCAGGATCGCCCACCTGGGGCGCTGCTCTGAGCGGGTTGACTGTGGTGGGGGGTAATGCTGTTGACCGTTACCCCCCATCCTCCTGACCGTTACCCCCCCATCCTCCTGACCGTTACCCCCCCATCCTCCTGACCATTACCCCCCCCATCCTCCTTACCGTTACCCCCCATCCTCCTGACCGTTACCCCCCCATCCTCCTGACCGTTACCCCCCCCATCCTCCTTGGCAACTACTCCTCAAAGCTTACACACAGCAACAAGCCCACACAGACCACTCCATTTAACCCCTGAAAGCATACAGGGCTCAACGGTGCCATTTTGGAAGCCAGGGTAGCTGATGGAACTTTCAAGAGCCGCGCCTTCAGAGTCTACCCTGTGGGGAGATCCTCGGGAAGAAGCCCAAGCCTGTGGCACAACCCAGACACAGCTGCTACACATGGGTGACTTTGCCTGTGCAAACAGCCCTGATTGCATGCTGTGGGGTTTCTGAAGATCTCTAACACAAGGTAGCAAGCACAGCCTCTCACTATACACCCGGGGATCGGGTACAGCGATGTCCTTGTCCCCACCCTGAGGAAAAGAGACTGTTGTCCTCTGCTCCAGTCTATCTTTCCCTAGCTGCAAGGGCAGAAGTGTGCAGACCCCTGAAGTTTAGCCCCCAGGATGGACCACTTTGCTTTGCGACCTCAGATCAGCTCCAAGCTTGCTTGCTTATTAACTAACTCCCCAGCTCCATGTTTCCCTTCCTTTCTCCCTTTCAGAGACAGGGTCTCTAAGTACGGCCTGGGCTAGCCTAGAGCATGCTGTGTAGCCCAGGAGAGCCTCAAACCGGAAGTTCTCCTGCCTCTGGAGTGCTAGGATATGCACGACACCCAACTCTAAATGCTTATTTTTCTGGCTCTAACAACAGTCCTGTGCTTCAACAAGCTTAGTGCATGTGGGGCCCCGTTGCTCATACCTTCAGCAGGGTGGTCTTTGTAGGGTCCAACTTGGAGTTGCATTCCACCTGAACGAAGGGACAGACCAGGTAAGTACTCAGCCCAAGTTCCGATCCCTGTTCTCCCCATGAAGAAAGAAGGTGAGAGTTTGGATTGCTAAGCACACGTGGCTTTGGAGCCTGGCCCTGCCACGTCTGGAGACACAAGTCAGGGTACAACCAGCTCTGTGGAGAACTGCAGAGGTAGAGCAAGACAGTCTGGACTCTGAGCAACAGCCTCACGTCACACATCTCCCCAGGTGTGAGGATGCCGGAAAGAAAAGACATCCTTCCTGTGCCTCCCTAGAGGGTAAACTGAGGCAGAACGCTCTGCCTGACCCAGCTGCCTGCATTGCCCTTCTGACGAGCAGAAAGAAAGGCCCACCTGCTACAGAGACAGGGAGGACCCCTAGCCCTGAAACCTAACCTTTATCCCTCCACATAGATTTGTGCCCACGGGCAGCAAGAGGGAGGGAAGGCAGATGGCCAGGCAGCCAGGACCAGTGACCACAGCGAGAAGCTGGCCTGAACTCTGCCAAGGCTGGTGTGGTGTCTACACAATGTCCTTGCAACGGGACGGGAAAGCAGGGAGACTCGTACAGGTGAGCACCTGTGGCTGAGCTGATACATACCACAGCATCCACTGCAGGAGAGTTGTCCCCAACCACCAGCAGAGCAGGGCACCTGCACAGGACAGGGAAGAGGAGTCAGCCCAGGATTCACCTCCAGCCTCTTCAAGGCAGCTGCAGCAAGATCCTAAAAGGCTGTTTACATTTCCTACCACCCTTTGCATCTCTCTACTCCTAGGCTTTGAACTTTGAATAAAATGGGCTTCCATATAAAATTGTAGCCCAATGATTGCTGTCTTAGTGTAGCACCCTTTGCCTGGGGAAGGAGGTACAGAAATTTTCCAGAAATTAAGATGGACCCCCCCCCAAAAAAATGTCTGGCATAAATGACAAAGAAAATGGCATATGACAGGTTCACAAGTATCCAACAGCGTGGCACACACAGCTAACCATAAGAGGGTACCATCATTGCCAGTGGAACGTGTTCGTGGCAACCAGTAACTATTAGATATACAGGACTCTCTCTCATGTCTAGGCTTTGGGAAGCATAGCCTAAACTACCTGTAGCCATTGGTGTTGAACATGCCTAACAAAGGCGCCAGCTTCCTGTTTCAGCGGCCCCAGTTATGATCACATACTTCCTGACCCAATGTTGACTCCTGCTACCAAGGAGAAGTTCAAGTCAGATGCCCTGGGTAAGACATAGTCAGCCCTCTCTACCAAAGTGTTCCGCCCTAAGGTGGCACTTCTGGTGCCCAGCAGAAGCCTCCAGCGGCCGCCCTGAGAGGAGCATGGCAGCCTGGCGATGCAGGGGAAGGAAGCCACTCACTGCAGGGTGACGGTGTGGGTTCCGGGCATTGGCCGCTCGATCTCCAGGTCCCGTCGGCTGCAGACAACACACGCATGGTTAGCATTGGCAGACCTACCGGAAGCCGCTCCCACCATGCCAGCGCTGGAGGTCCCGCCACAGACCGTTCTACAAGAGCACCCGTAGATCATCTTTATGGGGTCACGCAGCTCTCAAGAACCCGTGGCCACTCAGCACCCACAGCAGTGTTAAGAGCCAGCCAACGGGTCTCATCTGTTTCTAGCAAAACCTTCCTCATTTTGCCTGGTTTGCTATCAGTATTGCTATTATTTCTGCAGGCTGTGGGAGCACATGTCCCAGAACCTTTACTGATGATGCTAATGATCCTGTACAGCCCCTCCCCAACAGAGCTTCATTATCCTCAGCTAGACAGGCTCTCTCCCCAGCAGCCTCCGGGGTTCTGCATCCCCGACGTGTTTCTCTCTGTCACCCAGCCATACCCACAGCAGCTTTTACTCTAGTCAGTCTTGGGCACAGACACACCTCAACTCTCTACCCCTATTGCTTAGCCGCACCTCACTCGTCGGTCCCACCATCTGTATAGAAGCGAGCTCCAGGCAGAGTTCACTCAGTGCCAAGGGCCAGCAGCGCTGGCACAGCCATTGTCTTCCACAGGCTCCACTCTGCTAGCTAACCTACAGCTGCACAGCCCTGATTCGCTTCCTCTGCAGGCCCGCTATGTGCAGGAGGCTGCTGAGGCCCCCGGGTTGGCATGGCTACCCCAGCACGGGGCTCTTACCTGTTGTAGGCGCTGATGAAGAGGTGTAGGTTGCTGGGGTTCATGTCGTTCAGGATGTGCTGGCGGTATGTGTGTACCACCTCCACGTTGTTGTGCATTTCCTCCTGAGGTGATAGAGGGGAAAGCAGGAAAGCCTTGACACCACCGCTCAGGCCACAGCGGTAGGGAGGGAGAAGACGGCTGAGGCAGAGACAGCCATGGTCTGGGCAGACTGCTGAGTGGCACCTACTGGCAGCCAGAAGGAGCCCACAAACAAGGGAGGCCTGGCTTTCCCTAAGGAGCCGCCACCGCTAACCTCAGGGCCCCTGCCTGCTTCGTGGTAGACCTCAGAGCGACCTGCACCTGTCACTTAGAAGATCAGAAGAGCACTTTGTCGGCAAGGATGCTAAGCCATGACAAAGCATCCTGGGGGACCACACTGGTCTGGAGGATCTGATTAAAATAACACTGTGACCTGGGGGCCTCACCCAGCCATTTCATTTACCAGCCCAGGGTGACACCAAAGCAAAGCAGGGCGTTTTCTGCTTTCCCGAAAGCCAGGAGAACATTACAGAGCTGTCGCATTCATTAGCTCGGCAGCAGAGAGGGCTCCATCCCGTAAGCAGTGTAATCACCGGAGTCTGGGTGATTACAGGGGTTTTCCAGACATTGAGCTTGGGTGTGAGCCTAAAGGATATCCTCTCTCGGGGCTGCTGGCTCTGACAGAGGCCAGATGTGTGACACCAGACAGAGGCAGGGGCCAGGCCTGCCACCACACTGTGCAAGGATGCCTGCTCTGCCTTCAGCCCATGGAAAAACTGGGCACAGGTGGAGGCTTCAGAGAGTGGATGCTGCAGGCAAATCTGCAAGTTCAAATCCCAGTCACGCTTCTCCTGGCTTGGGAGACCTTACTGAGTCATTCAGACTCTGGTCTGAAATTTTCTCCCCTCAGAATGGAATGAATGTGTCTGGTCACAGGACTCCTGGGCTGATTCTGTGGAATAAATGTGTGCTCACGGGGCTCCAGAGCTGATTCTATGGGACGTCTGTGGTCCCCCCTGATTCTATGAGCTAATCCTGGGGATGGAGCCCCACATAGACACGGAGCTGATCCCACAGGCATGAAGATGTCACTCATAAAAAACCCAAACTATTACAAATAAAGGCCCAGCACAGGCCAACAGGAAAGCTGTGGTATGTCCGCTGAGTGAAATATTACACAGTACCAAATCGATGACGGCATCCAAAAACTAAGTAGATTCTAAAATAATCTGAAATCATCGTGCTAAGGGCGAGAGGCCACAGCGGAGAGAGTAGTAGTATGGGATTCATAGACAAATATCGGGAGTGACAGAAAGCATTGCCTGGGAGGCGTGAGAAGAGGTTCCAGGGCATGGGGGTGCGTGACGGACATTTCCACCATCTTAGTCACTCTGAAGCCTGCAGGATTTGTTTAAATATGTGCTGCACATTGTGCTTCAACTGAAGGTTTACCAGGAAGCCCCACCCCGGGCTGAGGAGCTTTGCAGGAGGGGAAGAGGATGGTGTCCCTAGCTAGGCTGTCCATGCCAGTGGATAGCCCCATCAGCAGCTTATATACCAGCCAGATGCAGTAATAATAAAATAATAATAATAACAATGCATTTATTCCAGAAGAAGATCTGGGAAGAGCTGAAGGGGACGTTGTATGAAATCCTAAAAAGGGGTGGCTGTAGAGAACCAGTATGAGTGACTTGCTGGCTGTGAGTCAGTATTTCACAGTTCACAGACCTCAGTCTGGGTCACCTCTGGACCCACCCCCATGTGGCCCCATGGTTAGCTGCTCAGTGCAGACAGCAGCACACACCACTCACCTTGCCGAAGAGGTGGGACACGACCATGTCTGGCAGGGTTTGGGTCCACCCAGAGATCTGTGGAGGGTGAATGGAGGGAAGTCAGCAACAGGACTTAGCAGCAGAGGAAAAAGTCAACAGCCTGGCGTCCTGGAGGCAGAGTGACCCCTGAGGCTCAGCCCGGTCTCCAGGACAGCCTGGCCAGAGCCCGACTCTGGAAAGTGTGCCACGGGCCAACCTAGTACCACTGGGAAATAAGAGAGAACCTTAGAAGGTTGCGACCCACAGCAGGCCTCCAGGGCATGGGGTAGTTCCTTTTATTTTCCCCCCAGGCACAAGGTGGCTAGCCTTGACAAAGGGACCAAATCGTCTAACGGGGGTAGGCCAGGTTCTCCCAGCTCCCCAGGCTCACCAAGCCCTCAACACTGAGGCCCCATCACTCCAAGGCACAGGGTCCACTCAGCCCTGCCTGCCTGCCCCTCCCCCACCACTCCCAGCTTCTCCCCTGGTCTGTGAATTCCTTGAAGTCTCTGGATTCATTAATGACCCCCCCCCACACACACACACACCGCCTCCTGTATATAGCAGGATCTGAAAGCAAGGTAACACGCAGTTGGTGCTCAATAAATGTTCAGATCATGACATAAAATCCAAACCACTAGTTATACAACGGGAGCTGAATGAATGCTACAAGCATACTGTAGGTGCTCTACAGATAAGGCAGATACCACAGGGGCAGCACAGCTGGAGTAGACATGGGTGAGGAAGATGGGCAGCTTCCACAGTGAGGATCCAATAAGGCAGCCAGGCATGGCGGGCTCTGACACTCAGGCAGGGCACAAAGGGCCTGGATACACAGGCAGTTCAAGGCCAGAGGGACAGACATGGGAATTCACTAACCCCACAGCGTATCTCAGCCAGAGCCAGTGCCCCAGCCCTCCTTGTCTGGCTCAGAACAGCTGAGCAGTAGCCAAGTGGACCCAAATGGAATGTCCCTTTCTCGACTGGAAAAAACTAAAATCTAGGGAGGATGCTTTGCTCCTAGCTGCCCTGTGGGCAGGGACAGGACTTTCCATGCTTTAGGAAGAACCACAGCACAGCACCTAGCAGACAGGAAAGGGGTGGGCACGTGCCCTCTTCCTCAACAGATGCCCCCAAACAAACAAAACCACCACCCCAAGAGAAACCAATTGCTCCAGCCTCAGTGGCTTTGTCCCACCCTGACTGGAAGTCCCTCCTAGCCCTTTGGAGATCCCTAGGGACTTTACAGAAAAGAAAAGCAAACATCACTTAAAAGACACAAGACCAACAGGATTAACAGGGACCCTTGGGAGGGCAGTCAGGGAGACCTACTGAGCAGCAGAGGGTTGGTAGCAGGAACAGGGCTGAGGAAGGTCGCTCTTGGAGGGTAGGGAAAGTGGAAGAGTGGCGGCCACGGAGGCACCCTTCTGGGGGAGGCCGGGACCCGCCCGCCCTGCCCAGCCATGGAGGCACCCTTCTGGGGGAGGCCGGGACCCCCGCCCTGCCCAGCCCAGCCTACCTTGGAGGCTGCCCAGTCCATCCAGCCTTCTGCACAGGGATTCACATTCATAAGCACGAGGCCTTCCACCATCTCAGGGTTGTTGAGCTGTAGTCAGAGACACAGCGTGAGACGTATAACCAGAGGACTAAAAAGAATATGGAGGCCTTTGAGCCAGCAACAGTGGGACTGTGGAGCAGGTGGGAATGGCTCCCTGGCATATCCAGTGCAGAAGTGAGGTTCTTCTAGCCCAGTCAGAAGTGAACCCAAGAGGAGGAAGACGCCACGGAAGAAGAAAGAATACGCTCACACCTGCTAATCACGTCCCGGGCCTCAGCTTCCCCAGATGCCCAGTGCTGCACCAGCCAAGCCACGTCTAAGTGAGAAGGACCCCGAAATGCCCCGTGGCTGTGCGGCTTGGAATGCCTGTATATTCAGGACTCTGAGACCACGCCAGCATCTACTTGAAGCTGAGTTACCAAAGCACCATCAAGGTGCTGCACTTAGCAGCATCAAAACACCCTGGGCTGAGGACATGGCCACTTTAAGGTAAACTGGCAATGACAAGAAGGACACCCACTAGCTAGCAGTGGCCACTGTCACGTTCGTATGTGTCCCATTCTTATTTAGACTCTGTCAGGATCGCAGAGGACCTGGGTCACAAAAAAAAAAAACCCTGCAGATAACACACTGCAGGATCTGAGGATGCTGAGCGTGAAGCCATCCACATTTCCTACTGAGGGAATAAGTCCGGTGACCAAGCCCTGTGCCGTGACAAACTCCCACAGGTGCCTGTGTGGCACAAGCACAAGTGGCCCCAGTGGCTCTCCCTTGGGGGTGGAGGTGCAGCTCATTTCTTTTTCCTGTTTGGGTTTTTTTGCATGCATGCAAGAACACACACCCAGCATAGCCATGCAGAAGCCAGGGCAGGGCACGGGTGTTTGCATCTGTTGCTCTCCACCACGTTCCCTTGAGACAAGGCCTCTCAAATAAGAAGCTCTCCTTTTAGGATAGGCTGGCCCCGGGAGACCGCTACCTAAACCCACCCCATCCCCATGCTGAGGATGCAGGTACCTGCAGCCATGCCTGTCTTCAACATGGGTTCGGGGGATTCGAACTCCAGTCCTTAAGTCTCTGTGCCTTTCCTACTGAGCTTTCTTGCTCCCCAGGCCCTAAATAACTTTTTTTTCTTCCAATGTAATTTTACAAACTTACTGCGAAGCGGGTCAGGATGTAGGCGCCAGCTCCTGTCCCCATGCCAATGACGCTCTTGAGCCTGGAAACCAAATGAACGTTCAGGTCACCCAAGGGAGATGTGATAGAGTCCCCGCCTGCCTCAATAAACTCGCCTCGCTTACTCCTAAAAGTTCCACCCCTTAGATATCTTTGCTGAGGATGCTGACAAGCTCCCCTGTGCCATGAGAGGCAGCCTGCCCTGACGTGCCCTCCAAGTCAAGAGCTGTGACCTTGGGAACCTCATCCCTCCTTTTCCCCTTGCTTTAGCCAGCCTAGGCTCTGAGATGACTAGCATTTACAGGAAGGCCCATTAACAAGTTGCCTTACCCCACTCCCAAGCTTTACTCTGATCTGAAAGTTGGAATGAGAGCAAACTGGGCCAGAACCATGGGGTTAACCCTAGGAGAGGCTGCAGAGAGAAGGAAGCCTGCAAGGCAGAATGAAGAGAAGCCAGGCTCCCAGGGAGCACTACGCCAGGGATGTGCCGTGGGACCACAAGGCAAGGACAGAGTGGGCATGGGGGCCACTGGAGAAGCAAGGCTGAAGTCACAGAACACACAGCGGCATGCTGAGAGGCGGGTGGCCCCAAGCTGCTGCAAGCTCCTTTATGGACCCGTCCGAGGTCTCCAACCAGCATTTTAGCGGTCAGATCAAGGAAGAGGCGGCTGGCAGCTGCGCTGAACAACCCTAGAAGAGAGGTCTCTTGCTCTTACCCAAACTGGTGAAGGACTCCAGGAAGCATCTCAGCCAGCTGATCCATGGAGGGGTACATGTACCTTTGGGGGACATGGGGAGGCAGATCTTGAGAACCCAGAGCCTCGAAGAAACAAGTCATCCATACCAGAACATTCTGAAAGCCCAACACCAGCTGGCCCCTCCACAGAGCAACACAGACACGGCATCCACACCCCCTGGCATCCACTGTCTGAGGACCCTGCAGCTTCCTCTGCCCTGGTCTTATCAGCTGCTTGGGAACCACTTGACCGTCTAGACTGAGAAGGTGGCTAGCAGGAAAATCTGTCCGACCTCTGGCGAGCTTTAGGGGTAAGATGCTGGGAACAGATACGACACAGACCACATGGCATTTCACAGTTATGGGTGGCCGCAGAAAGAAGGAACTAGAACAAGTGTGAAAGGATCGGAACCCACGCACAGGTCAGGTTCTCTGTGAGGAAAGGAGCCCCGATGGACCTAGCAGACAAGAGTACAGCGACAGGTGAATCAACAGAGGGTAATGAGTGACATGAGCTGACAGGGGACACCAGCTGAGGGGTTGGGAGGACATGGGAGCAAAGGGATTACTCTATCCACATGATCAGGGAGGGCTTCCTGGAGGAGGCGATGCTGAGATTGTGCCAGCGGGGAATGGATCCCTGACGGTGACGGATGTGGAGGACCCTGAATGAGCGGGAAGGTGACTTCACTTAACTGGAGACAGCTTCAGGACAGCAGGGGCAGAGATATGGGACTACTTTGGGAGTGGTCACACCTCAGCTTGGTGAGGGAGACTCCCGGGCACAAGAAGGAAAGACCCCCCCCATGAAGGACCCCACTTCCTGTCAGCTTCCCGGGGCTGGGTATACTAGAACAGAGTGGCAGATTCCTAAGCGTGAACAGACTCCTAAAAAGGAGGATACAGTCAGTGATCCCCAGTCTGGTTGTAATAGCTCCAAGACAAGGGTGTCACCTAGTCCCAACTCCAGAGGACAGGAGGAAGCCACACCCTGTTCCAAGTGTTCTACCGTAGTCACCTGGCAAGCTTAGGGGCCACACACCCCATATATTAATCTGTATTTTTTTTTCTCCTGGGGAAGGCACATCATGAGACTTTACTTGGGGAGTAAGAGCCTCTGCAAGTCCCTCCTGATTTTCGTCAGCTGGCTAAGAGTTAACTATACCCCACCGTTGAACAAGCTCTTTAGACCTGGGCTATATTATGTTATCCTATGTTCTGTGTGTTATGCTATACACACACACGAAGCCATAAAATTTTGCTGAAATGAAATATACTGTTTTGTTTGGACTTTCTTTTCTTTCTTTCCTTCCTTCCTTCCTTTCTTTCTAAAAACTTTGAGACGGTTTTGCAATGAGCCCAAGGTGACCTCAAACTAATAATCCCCCTGCCTGAGCTTTCAAGTGCTGGGATTCCAGATATGCTTCACCATGGCCAGCTAAGAAATAGTATTTTACCGCGGCTAATTTTTATTTTACATTGACATTTCCCACTTCACCTACCCCCACCCACTGCTGGGGTGGGGTCTCTCTCACCCTGCTGGGAAGGAGGGGGCACCATCTTGTTGGCCAGGGGCATCCACATGGCAGACAGCAAAATGTTGTGTGATCTCCTGCATGTCCTCAGAGTTGAAGAGGGGGTTGTAGCAGGTCTTGTCTGCAGGACACAAGAAAGGAGTGTTAGGATAGGGGTGTGGCAGCAAAGCAGATTCGTCTATTCTGTCACTCATCAGCAGCAAGGAGGAGCTCCCAGAAGTTTGCCTCTGAGGTCTAGGTAACCTGGTCGACACACTTAGGCTAAACAGCTTCACGCAGTGAAACCGCATCTCAAAAGAAAGAGTACAAGTCTGCCCACCCCACCCGCTGGTGACAGAGGCGGGAAGAGTCAGAGCTAAGATCTGGTACAGGGTGGAACTGGTGGCTAAATTCCTTGAATCCCTCTCTTTGGCATAATCTCCACACAGATAGTACAAGCTATACCCACTTCTCTGGGCTTCCAAGCTGTGCGATCTGGGATACCTTCCAAGCCACACATAATTTTCAAACAAGAAGTGTCCACCTGTGTCTCCTGGAATGAGCCTCCCACTTGCTAAGGGGTTGTTGGAGCAAAAACAGCCAGCTGTGTAGTCGAGGCTGTCCTTGAACTCCTGACTTCCTACCTCTACCCCAAGGGTTAGGATTAGAGAGGCGTGCTCCACTACCACCACACCTGGCTTTGTTTTCTGTAGCTCAGGTTGACCTGTAACTTTCTATGTACTGTAGGTTGGTCTCCTGGCCCCAGATTCCCAAACGCTAGGATGATAATCACAGACCACCAAGCCTGGCTTACTTCCTGTCATCTTAAGAATCCAATGTGTCAATATTCACTATAACACTGTGTGTAACAGTTACGTTCAAAGAGCCCAACATCCACCCTCCAGTGTGCTGGTTTAAATAAAAGTGGCCCCCACAGAGGCGGGCAGGGGTGGCACGTGTCTTTAATCCCAGCACTCGGGAGGCAGAGGCAGGCAGCTCTCTGTGAGTTCGAGGCCAGCCTAGTCTACAGAGAAAGTGCCAGGACAGGCTCCAAAGCCACAAAGAAAACAAAAAATGCCCCCCCACTCCCCCCCCAATATTTTAATGCTTAGTGTTCAGGGAGTGGTACTGATAATTAGATTAGAAGGACCAGGAGTGGCCTTGTCAGAGTAGGTGTGGCCTTTGAAGTTTTAAAAGCCCATGCTGGGATGACCTGATGTCTCAGTAGTTAAGAGCACTGGCTGCTCTTCTGGGACCCTGATTCAATTCCTAGCACCCACATGGCAGCTCACAAAAGCCCATGCCAGCCCAAGTCAAGTGTCTCTCTGTCTGCTGGCAGATCAGGGGGTAGCTCTCAGCTACTTCTCCAGCACCACACCTGCCTGCCTCCATGCTCACTCTCTCTCTCTCTGTCTCTCTCTCTCTCTCTGTGTCTCTCTCTCTCTCTCTCTCTCCCTCCCTCCCTCCCTCCCTCCCTCCCTCCCTCCCTCTCTCTCTCTCTCTCTCTCTCTCTCTCTCTCTCTCTCTCTCTCTCTCTCTGCCGTGACCAAACATCTAAAATTGTAAGTAAGCCCCTAATCTGATGCCTTTTTATAAGAGTTGCCTTGGTCATGGTGTCTCTTCACAGCAATAGAACAGTGACGGAAACAGAAGTTGGTACTGTGGCTATGACAGATCTGACCATGATGCTTGTGGAAGAAATATGAAACGTGTGGTTTGCACTCAGAAGGGTGGGTCCTATTCACCAACAACACAGTGAAGTACTACCAAGGGCTACAACACATCTTGGGAACATGGACAAAGCCAGGCGTGAACTAATCACGCAGGGCCACACACTGGAGGAGCGTGCTTATGAGAGTCTTGGAGACGTACAGGAAGGAGACAAAGCATCCTCAGAGGGCTGAGGAGCGTGTAAGATCAGGGCAGTGGAGAAAGGAGACAAGGTTTCTTTTAAGAGTGGCTACAGGGTCCTAGGGCCGTTTGTGCTGCTGACTACACATCCCTGTGGTGATATCAGAGACTGTTGCACATACTAACTTGTAAGTCACCGTAACAGGCTGTTATATGGCATAGGCACTTGCTTCCTCCCCCAGAGCATCCAGTACTAATAGCATTGGGACACACAATGTGATTTGTGCTTTTCCAGAGTGAGGCAAGAGTCCCTTCTGGAATAGCTCCAGGTCACAAAGGCCAGAAGAGCTGCCTGCTTCCACTAGCCATGCTTAGCTGGCATTTCCCTCCCCAAGTGACCCAAACTCACGGTTCATGCCGATGTCGTGATACGTGAGGATGACCGGACGGTTGCCCTTGGGGGTCCCACACAGTGTGACATGCAGGGAGCCATGTAGGGTTTCAATGTCCTGCTCCTGAGGAGAGATCACAGACAGCCCTGTCACATGGGATTCACCATGTCAGGACACCTGTCACGGTCCCAAATGTGTCCGGAGGACACCCCAAGTACACACCTCCTTTGGTCCCCAGAGCTCTGTACAGGGGACAGCAGATGTTTGAGGCCAGAAAGAGGAGGGGAGGGGAGGGGAGGAAAGCAGAGCAAAGCTGTGCCAGGAGGCAGAAGACAGGGCCCTGGCAGGTTGTGCTACGCTCCAGGGACAATTGGCCCCAGCCATGCTCCCTGGAAAGAACTTTGTTTCGGCATCTGGCATGAGCGTCCTTGATTTCCTGCACCTGTACCTCACCTAACCTATGGGTAATAAATATTTGCTTATTTGTGACTTCCTAGAAGTCACTGCCCATTTCAGAGGACAATCCCTGTTTCCTGTGGGAAGACACAATGTGGTATTTTGAGTAAGAACAGCCCTCGTAGGCAAGGAATGGAACCCTTTGATAGGATTAGAATTGAGAAATTAGAAGGAATGGCCTTGCTGGAAAAAAGTGTGTCACTGGGGTTCTCAAGAGCCCACCCCAGGTCCAGTGTGCATCTTTCTTTCTCCCCCTCTCCCAGCATCCTATGGTTCCCGATGCAGCTCTCAGCCACCACTCCACACCATGCATGCTGCCATGCTCCCTGCCTTGATGATAAAGCCAGCCCCAATTAAATGTTTGTGTCATGGTGTCTCTTCATAGCAAAAGAATAGTGACTATGACAGACAGACACACACACACACAGACACACACACACATACACACACACACACATACACACACACACACACATACACACACACATACACACACACACACATACACACACACACATACACACACATATACACACACACTCTCACACACACACGCATACACACACATATACACACACACATATACACACACACTCTCACACACACACACACTCACACATACACACACACACATATACACACACACACTCTCACACACACACGCATACACACACACATACACACACACATACACACACACTCTCACACACTCACACACACACACATGCATACACACACACATACACACACACTCTCACACACTCACACACGCACACACACATGCATACACACACACAACTCTCACACACTCTCACACACACACACACACACACACACACACTCACACACCTTGGCTCCAGCATTTGTTGTTCACCCCTCCTGTTTCACAGGCTGAGGTCAATCCCCACGTTGCACCTCTCAAATGGCATGCAATAGTAGGTGATAAGAAGCAGAGCTAACACCACTCACTATGAAAGTGGACCAGGCTTGACCTGGCAAAGCCTACCTAGCAGCCATCATATTACCACAAGGCAAGGGTTTGCCTGAATTAAACCATCATCCCAGGGATGGCAAATGCAGAATGAAAGTAGAAGCCTCGATGGCATCCACCTCCTGGGAATGTCAACCTTCCTGGGTTGACAGAGAACCTGCAATGATCCACCTCGATCCCTTTTCTCTCATGCTCCAATCCATCTCTTAGTAACCCGCAGTCCTCCCCATGCACCCTCATGAGAGTATGGAACATGTCCATCTTTCTTCTGCCCCTAAAATGACAGGCTCCATCTTAGTCCCAAGCCCTAGCCTCCCTGTGGGCTGGTTTGCCCTGCCATTGTCATCTGAACCCCCCATGTAGATGGTTGTGACCCTGCCTTGCCCAATGCTGTCTGTCCACTTTGCTATTAGTCAAGGCTTCCAAAGACCCAAAACACATCTCCTGGGAGTGAATTTCCTCATCTGAGAGCAACAGCTTCCTCCTCTGATGTGGTTGGCTCTTGGCTGCCCTCCCCAGCTCAGCTGGGGGCACTGAGGCCTTCCTTGTAAGCTGGACCATTTCTCTCCAGATCATTTCTTGCAAGAAGAGCCCTGCAGTGCTGTGAGACACCTGCATCCACACCTGGTGGACAGGGGCAACAGGCAGGTGACACAGAGGCAGAGGTCCCAGTCAACCAGCTGTGTTTCCCTGAATCTTTCACGCCATACACTCACACAGGTTGGAAATAGCAGAGCCCACTTGCACCTCAGAACATGATGCGTGGATAAGCTTGCAACAAATGTGATTAAAGTAGGACACAGAAAATTCCCAGTGCTATCATCCTTCTCCCAGAATCTGGGACCCATACAAGTCTCTTGAGGCGGGAGACAAGAGTGGCACCCACGGTCTATTGTGAGGAGAAGGGGTGGGGAAGACACCCACTCTGGAGCTGGGGTCTGGGAAGTCTAACCTGTCTTGGGAACAGTCTCCTTCCTGTGAGACTTTGGGTGGCCAGGAGAAGGCTGTGAAGCCGATGGGGACAGGGATTGCAGCATAGATATTTACACATGGGAACACATGGTGCATTGGTACAGCATCGCTCGAACAGCACTGCACATGTTTGTAGTAGTAGAGAAATGCATCTGGGTCACCTAGGACAACCACGCACATGGATGGACAAGTATATCAGCAGGCAAGCATGTATGACCACGGCGGTGCACATGGGTGTACTGGATTTGCAGTGCTCATAGGTAAAGGAGCACACACAAATATACTGTTGCAACACTGCATGGACACGGATGTACTGGTTTTGAGTGGAGAGGTGCACACTCGTATCATAATATACAGTACACATGGATGTCTGTGAACAGCAGTGCACATGGATATATCAGTATAGCGGTGTACATGCGTGTACTAGCAAAGGCGTGCCCATGGATTCAAAACAGCAGGAATGATCCCTCATTCCAGAGTCCCACCTCCACGGAATGGTGTCTGAGTGCTGTTTTCTCTTTGCTGTTTGCACATACAGGAGATGGAACCCGGGGCCTCACACCCAGCAGGCACAAGTGACCAAGCTACATCCCCGGTCCCCAGTGTGGCATCTCACCACATGGTCTGTGGCCATGCACATCTACAACCCCAGCACTGAAGAGGGTACGAAAGGCAGATGGAGACTTTGAAGACAGCCTCGGCTACATACTTACTGTCTCAAACACACAGGAGCACACATACACTTAAGGAAGAGGTAGCTCTGTCCCCACCTAGGCACAGACATTCAGGGGGTCCTAACCCTTCCTAGCCCTGAAGACTTCTAATGCATGCAAGCCCAGAGCCCTGACTCCCACCCCACTCTACGGAATAAGAATTTGAACTGTGGCGGTGTCTATGAGGAAGTGAGGGTACTGGAAGCCCAGGCAGGCATTGGCACAGGCGCACACAGGCACAGCCAGGTACAGGCAGACACAGTCAGGCACCAGAAGACACCGTCAGGGATAGGTAGCACTGGCAGGCACAGGCAGGAACACCTAGCTCCAGCACAGAGTCTCCTGAGCCATATGCCTTATTGTTCCCCCAAACAGTCCCCCTGGAACACAAAAGCCCAGCCCTGCCTCCCTCCCCCTCCCCGCAGCCTCGGTGCTGCTTTCCTGCCCAGAGCAAGCTCTGGAAAAATCCATAGGACAGGAGCGACAGTGCAGCCCCGTGAGACATGGGTCATCTGCTGACCCTGAAGCCACCATGGAAATAATGGCCCATTGTGGAGCCACATTCTTTATTGTCTTCAGGGCTAACCCACATGGCTCCTTCTAAAAATAGACCAAGCCAGCCTCCTGCGGATAGATACTCAAACCCTTGTCCCATTTGAAAAACCTCTCAGAAGGGAGAGCATGTCCCCAACCCAGGAGCCTCAGCAGCAGCAGGCAAGGGAAGCTGGAACGCAGCCAGCCAGAGGGGACCCGTAGCACCCACCACCACTGAGGCCAGCCTTGTGGGGGTGAAGGTGCACACCTGACTTTGGTCCACCGCCTTCACTTGAAGGGGTGTCACCATCCTTTGTGTCATCATCCCACCAAGACAAGAGAAGCTAAAGGCCATAGTAGTTTTGTCTTTTTGGGGTCAGCCCAAGTCACAGAAAACATTAGAGTCGTAGTGAAAAGTCTCCAAAGACGGGCAGACAGGGAAAGAGCATTCCTGGGACAGGGAAATACTGTGGAGGGGGCAACTGCTACCCACAATGCAGTGGGGAAGCACAGTGATCCGTGCATAGGACCAAGGTTCGTGGGTGGAAGGCCGGCCATGCCCTCCAGGGCAGTGACCCCTGCCCCCATGTTTCACAGATTAGAACTAAGTCCTGGTGAAGACAAGAAGGCCAGCAAGACAGGGGCCTACTGTCCATGGCACTCCAGCTCCCGGGAGAAGGCCAGCCTGCCAGAGCCTGGCCTGGGGCAGACACGTCTAAGCCTCAGCTTTCCTTTACTGGCTCAGGGGGCTGTTGCTAGAGGAAACCCCAGAGCAGACAGCTGGCATGACACATCCATCCAGATGTGCATCCCTGCCATATGCCAATGGAGCTTCTGAATCCTAGAAGCTTTGCTGGGTGGGAAGTGAGAGCGGGAAAAGGACAGGAAATGGGGACTTCTGCCCTGTGCGCCCCAGCCATGGGGAAGGAAAACAGACAAAGGTGTAGAGAGAAAAAGCGCAGCCCAAGATGGCTGCCCGTCGGCCTTTCCCACGGGCTAATTAATGGGCTTGCAACAACAGAAGGGCAAAGACACGGCCTCCAGCCTGGCTTGCTCCAGGGGCTTCAGGAAGTAGGAACGAGCACAGAGGGCAGCCCACACCGTCTGGCCCTCTAGCCTCCAGCAGGCCCTAAAGGGAACAGCTGCTCATTTTCCAGAGTGTTCTGGGTGCCCTAACATATTCCCATGGAAACCAAATCAGATGAGGTCATTTGAACAAGCACAGGGCCTAGGTAGAAGGCATTAGCCACTGAAGACCAAATAGCAGAAGCCAGCCAACCAGCCTGCAGCCAGAAGTGACAGAGTAGGAAGAGTGAGCATGAGCACTTCCCCCTACACACACACACACACACACACACACACACACACACACACACACACACACACACACACACACTTTCAGAGGAGAGTCCGGCTCTGGACGTAGGAACTGAGGCAGCAACACCCATCTCATCATCCCCAGAGTTGTAACTTACATGTTAACACTAGGAGAGGGGGGGCATCGCCCTTTCCAGGCTGTTGTGAAACTCACATATGGCCATTTGTGAAGTGCACTGAGCAGTTCCCAGAAGCCACTTCAACTTTACAACCTTCCTGGACTACTGTGTTTCCAGAAATCAACCTGGACTTAAACCTGGGACTAACCCAGTCATGCCCCTGGACATCTTCACACAGATCTCTTTGCAGAGATAGGTTAACACTGTGTGTGACATAGTTAGGGAGGGCTGGGACATCCAGTGGCTTAGACAGACACATCTGGACCACTAGGGTAGGGCTGGACCATCTCAAAGGCATCTGCCAGTTTTGATCATCTTGAATTCCAGAGTCATAGTCAAAGGAAGTAAGATCAAATCCCCCACATTCCCACAACCCCAACTCAAACTTACAGACAGAGCCATCATCCTCTGAGGACAGCTGTCCCAGCAGGACCAGATCAAACCATATCCCTCCTGAGGCACTGCAGGCCAGCAGCCACCAGTTGGCACACTAAGGGATCCAGGCACCATTTAGCAAAAGGACAGACATTGGTATGAGCTATCTCTCTTCTTGGTGACAGACTCTTTTTCTGGTCAGCTCTGAGCTAGGAAGCTTATGTTTCTACTTACTGAAAAGAGGTGCCAAAAACTTAAACTCTTAAGACCATGCATGCATGGACAAAGCAGAGTCAGCTAGGTTTGTTGAACCTAAAGGAGGAGCTATTCTCCATCTGCCTTCAGATGGGCGTCTGGGTTCCTCAAGCCAACTTCTATGAAATGGGAGGAATAGGTAGGGAGTGAAGGAAGGTGCTGGCTGAGTGATTGATTGCCAAGAAGGCACAGACATCCTAAGCCACACTCCCCCAAAGATTTAACAAGAAATCAGTGGACTAGTACAAACCATGTGGTTGGCCAGACAGACTGAAGAGGCAAGCCACAATAGAATCTTAATGACAAGGACCCCCCGCCCCCACCCCAAGCCTAGAAATATATAAGAAAGCTCTGCAGGGGACAGTTCCAGCCTAGCTTGGGCTCATGGGAGCACCTTACAGATGCTGTCACGGTCTCAGCATCCACGAGCGGGGGCAGTGGGATGATAACACAGGCCCCTGAATTTTCAGCAGGAGCACAGGGTGCCTGCTTGGCTTTGTCCATGGACACCATGGTAGGTTAAGTGGGGCTATGAAGCTATGTGAAATTATCAAGTCACCAAAATACAACTTACACAGGGTGCTTAGAAACAATAAACTCATTCATAGAAGGTGAAATAGAGCCAGGCGTTGGCAACGCACGCCTTTAGTCCCAGCACTTGGAATGCAGAAGCAGGCAGAGCTCTGGCCTGGTCTACAGAGCTAGTTCCAGGACAGGCTTCAAAGCTACAGAGGAACCCTGTATCGAACCCCCCCACCACCACCACCACCAGAAAAGGTGGTAAAAGGGTGAAACGCTGCTGGAAGGGCCTAAGAGAGGAGAAAACAGACTGGAAATCTATGCATTTACTACCACCAAACTGCACACGTTAATGGCAAACATATCACCTATTCTGTTATTTTACCACAATGTAAATCAGAGGAAACCCACAATATCACGGGGTGGGTTCTGTTTGACCCAGCACTGGTGTTACAGCCCCAACTTTACTCTGTAATACAAAGTATCTAGACTTTTCCATATCACAAACGGGGAAACTGAGGCTGGAGGGACTGGGTTGACAACTGTTACTTGCACCCCACTCTCCGAGCCCCCCCCCCACACACACACAGCCTTCACTCTGAGAACAGATAATTACTATAGCAACCATGCGCTGAGTGAGCAGGAAGGCCCGCAGAGCAAAGTCACCAGGCTCTTATCGGGTGAGGCTCAACCCTGACTACACAGGTGGGCCCCCAGGACTGTCAGTCACAGTTCTGCTGAGCCCACAAAGCCAACGAAATAACCAAGGCCCCGGGAGACGGTTTTATGGCTCTTACTACCCTGCGACAAAAGGACACCGTGATTAGAAACACGATCAGGTGTGAAACACAATCAGGTGTGTCGTGATCTTAGCCACCGCCAATACACACCTTCTGCTCTTACTCTGTCTCTCTGTGTCTCCAGTAGGACCTAGCAGGGCTGAACAAAATGAACCAAAGTCCTCAGGATGGATATACCATCGACCTCCAGCCCATCACAGTACCCATGCATCCCTGAGTTCTAGAGAAAGAGATGGATGGTGTGGAGTTCTGGACATTGCACGCAAAGCAAGGAGACTAACCAAACACACTCGCTCAATCAACACCTGGGAGCAGTGAGCCAAAAGTGTGCATTTCCTCCAGTGTAGCCAACCCTGGGCCTGGCGCTACCACTTCAGTTCACCTCCGTTTCTCCATCTGAGCTAGGTGGCCATGATGCTTCCCCTGACTGCCAGGGTGTAAAATGGGGTGCTGGCTGGGAAGCCCTTGGTATGGTACCTTGAGGATGGGAACAGGCAGTGGCTTTATCAGTACCACCCAGGCATCTGTGGGTCGGAGACAGGAAGCAGGCCGTGACACTGCCTCCTTCAGCAACCACAGGGTGGCCTCTGGTGAGCCAGACACTCTCCAGAACTCTCTCCCTAACAAGAATGTGGGTGGAACTAACGAGGGCCACCAAGAAGAGCTCCCCTCTCCTTGGAGACCAAGATGTGTGTGTTCCAGGTGCTGGGCACAGCTCACGCAATGAGTCCCCCAAATCCTCAACCTTCTGACAGGCAATGGACCAGATCACAGGGAGTCAAACAGAACATATCTAATCAGGCGGGGGTGGGGGTGGAGTGACAAGCAGTACTCAGTGGGCCTTCAATACGCTAAACCCCTTCCTACGTCCTTTACATCCAAGCAACTGCCCCTACCCTGTGCATAGACTCCCTCCTGCTTCTACACACAAAGCCAGTGAGCCTGTTCTGTCAGTCAGTCAGTCTGTCTGTCTGTCTGTCCGTCTGTCTTCCTGGGGGCTGGTCACTTCCCACCTCCCTGGCTGGAACTCAAACCAGCTTCTTCCAGGGGCAGCTACAAAGTGTGCGGATAGGCTGAGCCCATTCCCTTCTCTCTGCTGACACCCCAGCTAGACAGCACTCCACTTCACGCCCATGCAAAGAAGGAAGGGGATGGGTGGACAGGTGGATTAGAAGGGAGGCCACGCCCTCTACTTGCCTGAACATCGAACTCCTGCAGGAGGCCAGAGAAGGTCTGTGGAGAGATGACAGAGTCATGATTACTTTCCCGGGTCAGAGACAACATGGGCACTCACGGTCCTCTGCTTTGCCTGAATCTAAACTCTGCTCCATGAGCCTTCCCTTAGAACTTGCAAAGAGAGACTGTTTCATCTCAGCGAACAGCAGGCCCATAGAAAAACAGGCCCATAGGCGAGACTCTTTTCTGAGGACAGCTGGCCAAAAGGTGAGGAGGAGGAAGCAGAGAACAAGCCGGATGGCGGAACACAGCATGCGGCTGTAATGCACACACGCACCCATGTGCTGCAGCCCTGAAACTCAAACAGGAACAGGTCACTGCTGCAGTCCCGTGCCTGCCAGCGGCTGCACTCTGTATTTCAGCCCAGTCTTTTGTGGGGAGAAGAGGACAATAGAAACCCCGAAGCATTTTCCTCGATCTACACATAATGCGTTTCGGCACAAGCAACAGCCTTCAGTGACAGAGGAAGGGCCCGGGAAAGTAGGTAGGAGGCCTTGACTCCACGGAAGCCAGGACAGTGTGGTTCGGGGAGGATCTGGAGCCTCGCTGGCCCAGTCAGCATCTGTTGGGGATTGCTATTGACTTAGTTTCTGCCTGACTTAAAGGCTGAATGCCAACAGAATGTCAGGCGAAGGGCGGGGCCACGAGCCTCCATGACCGAAGATGCTCAGCAGTGCCAAGTGCCCAAGAGGCCAGGGAAACACAAAGCAAGGTGCAGGGGACCACAGGGGCTGGAAAACTGTAAAATAACAGACGCCTGGCTACAGGCCGCAGGCTGCAGTGGCCGTAAGTGGGCAGTAGACAGGAACATCAGGAGTCACTAAATACAGATAGAAACAAAGGGACCAATGCCTCTGTGTGTGTGTGAGTGTGTGTGTGTGAGTGTGTGTGTGTGCGCGCGCATTCCGTTCATTTGCTTATATGCTATGCTTTTGATCACACGTGTGCATGTTATGTATTCATGACCATGAGTGTGCATGCCATGTACCTACACATGTGTGTGTGTGTGTATGTGTGTGTGTGTGTATGTGTGTGTGTGTGTGTGTGTGTGTGTGTGTGTGTGTGTGTGTGTGTCCCATTATGAGCACGTGACGGACTGACTCACCTCCCCTTTCTCCACCAGAGGCTTCACCTCAGCGAGGTCCACGTCCTGTAGCTCTCGGGACATATCCCTGCTATCACAGACCTACCAGGGGGAAAAAGGTCGGGAGGTCAAGCATTTCCCAGTGAGAGAACTTTCTTGAAAAGGCTAATACATGAATGGAACACATAGAAATGCCACCCCAGCCCCCCCCAACTGCCCCTCAAGCTCCTTCCACCCACAACCAAGCCTTTCCCAGGCTTCCTAGTGGAACTGGGTTGTAGATTTGTTTCTGAAATAGGTTCACAGTCACACCGACACCAAACAAAGCAGGGTGGATGGAGAACTAAAAAGCTGGGGCCACGTCTAACCCAGACCCACCACGCTCACCCCAATACTTCTTCATGATTTCTAGGGGACCCCCCTCTACTGATAGCAAAGCCAGACATCTTCAGAGTAACAATCCAGAAACCAAAAGTGCCACCCCCCACCCCCGCCGCCATGTCACCATATCCAGGTGCTATACACAGCTCTGGGCAGGACTCCAGGTTCCTGAACAGAGACAGAGAGCAGAACACAGGGACAAACCGAGGCCGAGGGTCTGACAGGCGCTGAGCACTCAGCAGAACGTGGAAAGGGAATCTAACAGGAATGGCACTTCCTGAGCCAGACCCCAAAAGGAAAAGCAAGCACTGGCACTGGGACGCATACTCCCACAGGCCAAGAAATAAAGGCTGCAGAAACAGACAGGCACAGAGCTCAGAGGAGCTGGGCATCCTGGCCTGATGGGTCCCTGTGGAACAGAGGGGACAGAAAGATGGGTCCCTGTGGAACAGAGGGGACAGAAAGATGGGTCCCTGTGGAACAGAGGGGACAGAAAGATGGGTCCCTGTGGAACACAGGGACAGGAAGCGCTACCCACAGACCTGGCAGATGAACACACACTGCTAGAGCCACGGACAAGTTGGAAGAAGTAAATGCCCACCGAGAGCAGCCATGGATAAGGTTCAAGGGATGCTGGGAAACAGAAGTGACACACAGAGGCATGCGGTAGGGGAGAAAGCCAAGACATGGGCCCAGAATATGGCCTTCTAGCTGCCTATAGGCAGAGTGTGAGTTTAGAACCCCAGTTGCTCGAGGCCCTGTAGATATCGCAGCAAACGGGAGCTGAAGTTTCGAGAGTTCCTGAGAACCACAGGAATCCCGTGACCCTCATGGACAGGCTAGCCTACAAGAGCAGGCTGCTCTAATACAGACCCAAGCATGCTGTGGGTGGACGGGGTGTTCTGGTCTGGGGCCCCAACATGAACTCTCTCTCTCTCTCTCTCCCTAGTAGATAACCACCTCACAAGAATGTCTTTATGCAGCCTTTGGGGTCTGGGATCCAGAACATTTCAAAAAACAAAGTCAGTCTTATATCTGCAAACATTCCTGGGCCTCTGCCAGCTCCGAGGCAGCAGGCAGGAAAAGCTATGGTCTGAGAGTCTTGCTAATTCAGCATGTTCACAGTCCCGAGACCTTAGCCGTGGGACACCTCGCCTACACAATCTAGAGAGACCTTCCAAAAGCCCTGGGCTCTGGAAACACCGCCTTCCATGCTGAGAGTGGATTTCACAGTTCACAGGGATCCTGAACACGATTCTGCTCTACACAGAGCTCAGGGTGAAGCTGAAGTCTTCAACTTTCCCACATAGAGGGTTCTTTCTGTCAAGCCCTCCCCTGTGAGCCCCACCCCTGCCCTGTGCCTCTTGCTCTCTACCTCCAGAGGTTATTTCAGTTCCCCCTGGTTGCTCACTACACCTGCAAACTTCCTCTGCAGTTAGTTACCATCCATCACATACTGTTGTCCAGCTCAGTTTGGTCAGCCCTCCTCAGCCCCCACCAGCCCTCTCCTCCTCCAGAAACTACAAGAGATCAAGCGCTGCCTCTGGTTCCCTCACTAAACTTCCTGATTCACCCACCCACCTTACACCCTGTCTCCTTCCCCCGGACCTCAGGATGAGAGGGGCTGAAAGATGGTACAATCTCCTGACACTTGGAGCCTCAGAGCCCTCTCTGGCAAGCCTTCAGCCAACTCAAGACTTGAGGGAAGTCCAAAGGTGAAGGACGAGTAAAATCTCCACTGGGATTGATGTGTCTCCAAGAGGCCCTTTTGCAAATATATCAAGACCCTTTTGATTGCCGTGAACAGAGTGCTACCAGGATTCATTGTGATAGGTAGAGGCCAGGGGCACTACTAAAGATCCCACAATGCACAGGACAGCCCCACAGCAAAGCCCACCTGACCCGTGATGCTAACCACACACAGGCTGAGACATCCTCATCTTGGTGAAGATGCAAACGTGGGGAGAGAACACATGTCCCAGCAGACTGTGGGGCATGCCTGGGAATCGAATGCTGTGAGGGTGAGAATGCCTGTTCTACCCAGGTCGCTTTCTCGGTAACCAAAACTGAACAGTAACCAGGACTACAGACAGCTGGGCTACCGCAGGCTACCTCCATTTCCTATCCTCACCAGCTACTGGGGTGTAGAGCATTGCCCTTCTACAGTCAAATCCCTAAATGGCTTTGGCAGCCCAGCAAAAGAACCTTCCATATGTTTGTTTTTCTTTCCATAAGCTTCTGTACAAAAACAGTCTTTTTTTAGGTCGTTCAGGGTAGAAAAACAGATTAAAAAGCCCAAACAGGAAACTTGGGTATAGGCAAGGCTACGTACAGGTATGGCCAATCTGTGGGCCCTTGTTCTCCGTCCCAACCCCACCCATTCTGCTTTGCACCTCCAGCTGAATGCTGTCCATGATGTGCCTTAGTTAGTAAGGACAAAAGTAAATGCAGTGTTGAGGAGACCTCACCATGTGATGGGTGTGGGGATAGAGCCTGCTCCCGGGACCTCAGTCTCAAGGCTTGTATGTGTACGGCCTTCATGCACCCTCTGCATCCAAGTGACACATCTGTCTGTCCCTACAGGGCCTGACTCTCCAGGATCATGAAAAAGAATCCATCCAGTATGTTTTAGCACTATGACATTTAGACCGCTGAGCATCTTATGATGTCCAGAAATATCCCTGACCCTGGTTAAACCACCCCCTCAAGCTGTGACAACTACAATTGCCCGCTGGCACTGCCAAATGTCCTTTGGATGCAAAAATCAAACCTTCGCTAGGATTGGCTGGGCTTGGTGGTTCCTGGTATGAAGCGGGTATCCAGAAATGTCAATTAGACACAGTTTTTTAATCCAGTACACATTCACAATCGCTTGCCCCCAAATCTAATGACTTCCGCTCGCTCACACAGCCCACTGCGGGGATTAGGAGGGGAGAATTTCCTCCCAGTGAAAGAGGTAGGTGCAGCCCGGGGTCATACCACTGGCTGGCAGCCCGGCTGGTACTGTTTCTTCCTGTCCCACCTGTCTGCTCCAGGAATTCAGAAAAACAAAGTAAGAGTGAAGGCCGCCTGTTGCTCAATAGCAGACTGTGGAGCAGACTCTAGTATTTACCACTGAAGCTCTACCTGTGTGTTCATGACCGTGTGCATGATGCCAGGGACCTCGTAAGCCCCGCTCCCAGCAAGCAGCAGGGCTTAAACTGAACAACAACACAAAGGATCTGCAAACAGCTGTTTAATGAACCGGTGTCTCTTCTCTTCCTTCCCAAACAGCTGGGGAGTCCCTGGGGCACTGTGAGGACACAGTCTGTGCTTTACACATCGTTCGTCCAAGAGTGGCCAAGCAGGCAGGAGAACATGTAAAAAATGTCCAGCAAAAAACTGCCAAACAGGTCTCAGTGTAGCATCATGAGGTCCCGCTAAGATCGGAGACGTCAGACCATGAGTGGCAAGGCTCAAGAAGGCTGGGCATCTTGGTCAGTAATGAACGAGAATTTGAGGCCAAGCCTACATGAGCTGGGAGCAGGGAGAAACGTTAACCCTGGGCCTCAGAGGGCAATGGGTGGAGTCCCTTCTGGCAACACAAGACCACTTGGGAATCTAGGCAGTCGCTGAAGGCATTGGGGACAGAGTCTGGGATTCGCAAGAAGCCTCGGAGAAGTGGCAGGACATGCTTGGGAGTCATTAGCATGGGAATGGGGTCACCTTCTTGCCTTATGACTCCAAGTTATCATCCCCCCTGAGTCCTTACCCAGGCATGGGGACCCACGCAGGAAGGCACATCCCCAAGACCGGATAGAGTGCACACACTGTGCGCGGCTCTGGCTGATGAATGGCCCTGCCTCAGACCCCTCTACGCTGATACAGGGTTTTCTACTTAATTCTATCACTCCTCGGAGTTGAAGCTACTTTGTGGGCAAGCTGCCCGGATGGGCACCCTACAATCTCCATGGGATGAGTCGAGAGACATCCATTCATGCACTGCTCGGGGACTTCCAGGACCTAGTCTCCCAGGAAGAGCACCCATGGGGGCTGGGTGACATGAAACCCCACATGGCCACACCATAAGTGTCACAACAGGTCACTTCCAAGGCACCACACTCATTTCTGTCCCCAAAGAAGTCCTAGGAAGGGGAATTACCAGCTTCATAGAAAGGCAACAGGAGCTCTGTGAATGTCCCTCACGGGACTTCCCAATCAAAAGTTCCGTGTCTCAGTCCCCCAGCCTAGAGGAGCAGAGAGAGGGAAACCAGAGGGGACCACGCCTGGTTCAGCACTGACTGTTAGATCAGCAGCTGGCCCGGATTCTGCCCTTCAGGTGCCAGAAGCATGGGTATTCTGAGCTTGTCCTTTACCGCACCTGGGCTGGGGATCCGTGTGTGCTACCAATGCAGCATAGCAACCCCTTAATATGGCAACCCCAGGTCTGCAGGGCAGTCTCACTGCTGTGTTAACCCAGGAAAACACCCTTAGGACACGCCTGGGTTACCCCACATGCCTGCTGGGACATTCCTGTGCGGCTCAAAGTCACTCTGAGGTCACCCTTGTCCGTGAAGCTCTTGCCCAGGCTCCTGGTGTTCTCTGGACTTTTGGGAGTGAAGGCTCTGGAAAGGGAGGGGGTGGCGGTGGAACCCTGTACTGATTATCTTATATAATAATCCAGCTCACGGAGGGTTCTGTGGACAGTGCAGTAGCCGGGATGGAGCTCTGAGAGAGATCTCCAGTTCGGGGAAGTGTAGAATAGCGTGTGAGACCTCAGAGAGATCCAAACCAAAAGACAGTGCAAAGATCCTTCCCAGAAACCTCCAGGCCAGGTTCCTCCAGGGCCTCAGGACTCTGCAAACTACTGGGCATCACTGTCTGGGTCCAGGATGGAGAAATGGAATAAGGAGAAATCACCTGTTGCCAGGCAACCAAAGCTGCTCCATCCCCTATGCATCTGTGGGGAATGGAACTTTTATTTTTTTAGACTGAACCTAGTATGTGGCCAAGGACTCAACCACTGAACTATGTTCCCCGCCATCTTTCCATACTTTTTTCTTCTGCGACAGTCTCAGGTTGCCGGTGCTGGCCTTGAACTTGCAGTGTCCTGCCTCAGCATCCCAAGCAGCTGGGATTTCAGGGCCGCACTACCTGCTGAAAGGGCGTGCGTGCGTGCGTGCGCGTGTGCTTGTGTGTGCTTGTGTGTGTGGTGTGCATGTGTGTGTGTTCACAGTCCAGCAGTGTGGCAGGCAGAGCAGAGGGCTGGCTAGCAGGAACAGCAGGAAGAGGGAGTGCCTGGAACCTGCCCCTCCCCCCATCTTCCCAAAGTGCTCTGTGGTGTCTTGGCACTGAAGTTCTGGCAATTAGTGGCTTGGCAGACTTCTGTCTGAGGTATAAGCCAGCAACTGGACGTCTGGAGGACGTTGGTCGCGGGCGAGGACTATTCTGTGAATCCGTGGGATGGGTGTAAGGAAGGAAATGGATCTTCATACAGAGCCCTTTGTCCCCAAGGTCAGACTGCATGCTGGTCACCCTAATGAGACCCTTCCCCCAAATGGCTGTCACTGTCACACTCCAGAACAGCCCCCGCAATCCTTCCTCTGTAGATGGGCTGGGTTATTGCCCTCATCAGTGGAGACTTCCTTCAGACAGACAGACATGGGTAGAGAACTCACCGAGTGCCAGGCTCTCAGGCCCAGGGAGGGGGCAGGGGAGAGCAGACAGATGACAGGACAGTGTGATCCCACACAGGACAAATGAGAGAGGACAGGCACCCGGCCCAACTGCCAGCCATGAAGAGACCATGGGAGAATCTGGAAGGGCAGAGGCTGGCTAGCTGAGCAAGGCTAGCTCCATAATATACCTGTATTTTGAGAGGACTCCAAGACCCATCCCACTAGCAAGCGGGAGGAGCCGGGGATGAAAACCAGGGAAGATGGGGGCTTGCCTGTGCTGCCTCTTTAAGCAGAAAACTACAAAGTAAAGATGTAAAGTTCAGGCCTTAGAGGTGGTGTTGCAGGCCTTTAATCCCAGCAGAGGCAGGCGGATCTCTGTGAGTTCAAGGCCAGCCTGGTCCACAGAGCTAGTTACAAAGAGAAACGCTGTGCTGTCTTGCAAACAAACAAACAAACAAACCAACAACAACAAAAAGCAAACAAAAGTCCCCAGGTTTGTGAGCCTTCATTTTACATGCTTGGGTAGGGAAAGGCTAGCTAGACTGACATCCCTGGAGAGAAAGCAGGGTGGGCAGTGGGCACACAGGTCTACTAAATCAAAGAGGCTGCTCGTGGGCCAGACTCTGTGTTCTTATTCTGAGGAGCCAAGGCAGCCTTCCTCGTATTCTCCTAAGGGCTTGGGCTCCTCCACAACACCCACCCTAGAAAATGAAGTTCCATACCATCATCCAAACACAAACGTGGTCCCCCAGCTCTGAAGTCACCCTCCTGCTGGACCACACAGTGCCCCCATTCTGTGTCTCTACAAACCCCAACCCCCTTCTGATTAAACCACTGGGGGCCAAGTTGAGCAGCTCCGTCTCCCAGGAAGAGCAAGTGAGAAAGGCAGGCCTAGACCCAGATGAGTCCAGCTAGCTTCACCATCCACGCCAAAGCTGTCCAGAGGCTCTGTGTGGCCTGAGGGGGCAAGGGTGGGGTTTGGGATTCGCTAGGGGTGAAGCCATTTGACCCAGCCTGTTTTCTTACCTGGGAATTAACGCTGTCTCCTACCTCAATTGTATGAGCCAACATGCTGGGCCACAAGGCCACCTAGGGAGGCAAGGTCTACGTACTGAGCAACTATGAATTCCAAGACGGCATGGTATGGCTATGCCCTCCTTCCCTCTGCTGTCCCCCGGCCTCCTGAAGTAAAAATCCCCCGGCCTACCTTCAACCTCATCCCGTTGTTTAGCTTTTTGAAGAATTTCAAAAAGGCAAGTGTGGGAGCATTGGGAGTAGCTAGGTTCCTCACAAACGGTGCTCCAGGCCAATCGTCAAGGGGGTGGCTCTATAGCAGCCTTCGCTGCTGTCGTGGGAAACTTCCACACAGCGGCTCCCCCGAGCGATGAGCTCCACCTGGGATAGCCTAACCAAGTTCCTCATCCACTTGATAGAGAGACACAGTCTGCCAGGCAGTGTCCTCTCTGAAGACTAAAGGGACTAAAAGGACACTGGGATGCTCTGCCCATCCCACCCCAAGCTTCCTTCCTAGCCGGTATTCAGCCTGCTCTGGCTAGACCTTCAGATGCAAGTTATCATGATGGCTTGCCTCAGAAGGCACGGGACCTATGAGGCACACCTGAGGTGAAGGCGCTGGAGCTAGGTCTTAAGGGAAGCCCTGCAGCTTTGGGGACATCAGAAAAGCATTGCCTGCATTCTGTCCCCTGCTCGGGCCACCAGGGGCCAATGCACCCAGGGATCCCAGCACTGTGGGGGGGGGGGGGGGTCAGCTAGCTGCAAGCCTCCAGGGACCCTTGTCTCCTTCTCACTAAACTGACTTTTTGCTTCTACCTAAACACGTGATTTAAATAAACACTTTAAAGAAAGGACAACAACTTACGCTCTGCCTTTTCATCCAGGTGGCCTCACCGGAAACTTGGTAGTAAAAAGACAAATTCTTACCTATTCACATTCTGTATGTAGCATAAAGGCAAAAATCATGTTCAGTGCCAAGCGTGAGACTTTGGAGATGGGACCCTGGGTGGAGTTTGGCTACCCCTGGCAACACTGACCTGTGATCTGTTCTCATCTTTAAAATGGCAAGAGACGGATAGTGTCGTAAGCTTGGGCTTCCTTCTCAGATAGCCCCGTGTTTAGCACCCTGGTTTGCCTTTACCGGCGGACTTGCCAGGGCAGGAGACCCTACAATGGACACAAGAACCAAGCAATGCCTCCAGCCATAGGATTACCAGATGCCTACCTGGGACTCAAAGGGGGTCAGGACAGAAGGCAGGGCTGTCTCCGCCATTTGTTTATTTTTGTTGTTTGTTTTTCGAGATAGGGTTTCTCTGTGGCTTTGGAGGCTGTCCTGGAACTAGCTCTTGTAACCAGGCTGGTCTCAAAGTCAAAGATCCGCCTGTCTCTGCCTCGCTAGTGCTGGGATCAAGGGCGTAGGCCACCAGTGCCTGGCTGGTCGTTTTTAAAGTATATGTGAGACCTCTCTATGAGCCAGACTACTGCCCTAGGTGTAGCAGCCTAAGTCCTCCTTACCAGGTACCTAGCACTGGCCACGGGGAGGCCAAGTCCAATCAAAAGCAGAAGGCACAGGTGGGATTAGCTCCAGGCATCAACCATAGAGCTCCACCCCTTGGAGCTTTTCCAGCTCTTTCTGAAAAGCTTCCCTCACACCTTTCTTAGCGCCCCCGGAACTGGTTGGGCCATCCCACACACCAATAGTGGTCTGTCCCTTCTCTCCCTGCCACTGCCCCAGAAGTTGGCAAAAAAAAAAAAAAAAAAAAAAAAAAGACAGGCTTGGAGGTCTTCTGGCTTTCTCTTTACCCACACATGCGAAACAAGCAAAATGCTAGGATTTCTAACAGGAAGAAGCAACCCGGAAGACACATTTCACTCATCAGTTCACTCGGGGTAGAGGAGGAGATCATGGGGAGGGATGTGCACTGGCGACCTGAACTTTCCATCCTCCACGGGAGCTTAAAGGGCTCAAATAGGCTGCCTTGCCCAGGAAACGTGGGGAAGGAAGAGCTGAAGGCGGTTCTAGGACGCGCACCACTGGACTTCCCTCCCCCACCTGCGGTTCTCTCATTCAAGCCCAGGGGGTGTTGCTTTAGGGATCCTGACTACTGCCAGTAGGGGGACAGACAGGGAAGACGGAAGGCGGCAGAGTAAGGAAGCGATCCACAAACCCCAGCTTCAGCTACTGATCTGACAGAGGCGGTGGCCCCGAGTTTCCCCAGAGCCTGCAGCATTCCGCACGCCCCTCCCGAATCTCCCCGACAGGCTGAATCAGAGACCGCGACGGGTCTCCCGGGAACGGACCAGCAGTTCAGCTGCCCTCCCGGCTAGAAAGGCAGCGAGGACCGCCTGGGAGAAATAAAAGGGAGGGGGTGTGGGCGGAGGCGAAAATGACGACACTCGGAGCTCCACCAGCTCGGGGGCTGCCAGGTGCCCGAGCGACCCTGGCGGCACAAGTCGCCTCTCCCGCGCGGCCACTGCGCCAACCCCGGACTACCCGGAGAGCCGCACCCAGCCCGCGCTGCGCTCGCCGCCGACACTCGCTTTGGCGCGTGCAGCACGCGCCGCGCCGGGACACACCCCGGACTCTCCCCCGGCACACACATGTTCGCTCACACGCACAGCTCGGGAAGCACCCGGCCCTGCGACCGGATGGGACCCTGCGCTCGGATCACACTGGTTCGGGACCAGGCTCCAAAGCACACATGCACACCCTGGCCCCCTTCTGCAGGGTCCCCTCCATCACTGCCCACCCCTGCTCACCACGCGGGAACACGCTGTACAGTGGGTCTTTCCCGTCCACACCCCTTCACACCCGCGAGTACACACAAGGTGTCCCCACGAGCCCACTGGACGGGGAGTCAGCTGTGACTCGGGGGAAGGGGCGGTGGACGCCAGGACGCAGGACCCAGGTGCCCCTAGGCTCTGCGCCTCAACTTCAACCCCCTTCCCCAATTAGAAAGGAAGCGAGACCGGACTCGTCTTTTTCTCCCTTATAGTAATCGCACCCCCTCCAGTGATGCCAGAGTCCCGTCCCTTCCCCGTCCCCCACCCACGCACCCACGCCAGCGCCACCAGGTCCTCGCAAGGGCCACAAAGGCGGACGGGGAGTCCAGCAGCTAGCTCCTCGAAGACAAGCCTCTTCAGGGTCCTTGTCTCGCCCCAGGGGGAGAAGGCGTCCGAGGGGCTTGCTTACCTAAATAGCGAGCACGGAAAGAAGCCAACGAGGCTGGCGGAGCGGCGCCCAGCGGGAGAGAGGCGAGGATGGGTGAGCAATCAGCCGCGAGAGGGTGGCCTGGCAAGGTTTGTTTATGTCCGGGCGAAGGGCGATTTTATAGGCGCTGGGGCCCCGCCCCCAGGGCCTCGCCCCTCCCCGACCCTCAGCTCCCAGCCCAGCGGGGGACACACCCCTTTCTGTCCCCCCTCCCGCTTCCCTCGAGCTGCACCCTCCCTGGGCTGGGCTGGGCGGGCTGGAGCCGCCGCCTGTTGCGCAAGCCTTTGCAGGGGCGCGGCGGGAGGGACTGCCAGGCCCGGGCTGCAGCTCCTCCCTGCCATCCCCTCTCAGCGTGCGCCACGGACGTGTGTGCCCCGAGTGTTTGTGTGTGTTCCCGTGCGCGCTCGTGCGTGTGCATGCCGACTTCCTTGTGTCTCTGCGCGGCCGCGTGGCCCGCGTCGCCTTCTTGGAGTTTCCAAAGCGTTTGTCGGCGCCACGCCCTTCTGGGCGGCACCCCCACTTCCTCCGTGTCTCCACGTAGTCACTCCGCATCCCCATTTACAGCCAAGACTCCAGACTTTCTCTCCAGGTTCCTTCCCACGGAACCTCAGCTCCCTTCATTCTCTCGGGTCCTGGCACCCCACAAATCCCTTCCTGCCCTTTCCAGTTCTGTACTCAGCAACCAGTCCCAGCTAAGGTCTTCCTGCTGCTCCAACCTTCCTGCTCAGCAATGGAGACTCTACAGGCTGTCTTCATGGTCCCCAGAACTTGCAGAGTTCAACCTTTCCAACCGTGGCCCACCCTGCTCCGCTGTAGGAGCCATTCTAAAACCTTGGCCTGCTTACCTGTTACCGGGTTCTCCCTGAGCCTCCAGGGAGGCCTTTCTTAAAAGGGTGGGCAACCTGGCTACACTTCAGAGCAGCTCAGTCAGAATCTTGGGGAGTGCGCACCAACACTGGCGCTCTGTAAAGGGCTCCCAGATGGGTGCAGCATCATGGCTCAGTCGGTAAAGACACTTGCCTGCCAAGCCTGAGAACCTAAATTCCATGCTCAGAAACCAAAAGGTGAGAGGAGAGAACCCACTATCATGTTTTCCTCAGACCCCACATTCCCCATCTCCTCTAAATAAATAAGAACTACCCCGGTTGGCTGTAATATGAAGCCACATTGAGAACCTCAGTGCCCCCTCCAGGTAGGTCCAGTCCAGTCTTTGTCTCAAAGCCACCTGTTCAGCCTCTCTGGCTCAAGGGGCCTTCCCCTCCCCCTCCTATTAAACCATGGCCTCAAGGCTCTGCCCTCACACTCTCCTTTGCTTCCCAGTATGCTCTAGATACCCTGGCCCTCATTCTAGGAAGCTGCTTGCTTTATGACCCTGGCCTCAGATAAGGTGCTGGGGAAAACTGAAAAAAGGAAAACCCTTCGTTTTGAGAGCGTAGTCAGATCGAGCCCCAAGATTTGAGTTTCCCAGGAGATCCTTAGAAGATGGTTAAGCTGAGCCTATTCGGTATTTAGCTGTACTAAGCACCTACTCTGTGCCAGAACTGCCTGGACCCTGCGGCCACGAGAGTGAACACTGGCATCTTTGTGAGCCTTCCTGTTGGTTAACAAACTTTCAACTAACTAAGTCGTCTTTTAACCCACCAGTAGCCATTTCACAAAATCTTGCTCATTTTGTCTTTCAACAAACATTTATGGAGTACCTACGGTTTGCTCCCTAAGAATGTCCAATTGGAATGCTGACAGTTGACAAGTTTCCCAGCAATGGGCAATGTAGCGTCAGTGTGAGTGAAAGAGGGCACTTGACCAGTAAAAGCCATCTCCTGCCCCTCTGAGGAAATCTTCCCTGGGACAAAGCATGGAGAGCAACCCAGCTGAAGCCTGGAGTATGTTGCTGTGAGTCCTGGGTCTGTGTAAAGGAGGCCAGATCTTTTAGGTGACCTCCAGCCCTGAATTCGAAGCTGGACAAGCTGGGCCCTCCTGGTGGCCCCACCTGTAATTCCAGTTCTCAGGGGACTACAGCTACAGCAGGAATGTCGCCAAGACTGGCACGGACTATGTAGGAAGACGGTCCCAAAACAGTAAAGAAAAGGAAAAGGGATCAGGAGAGTGGAAGAGAGAAGGGCAGAGAGAGGAGGAAGACATTGATCTTGGCGTGGAATCTCCATGGTAGTGACTCTCTAACCCCACATGCAAATCGCCTTGGAAAAGTTCCGAGTGAGATCCATCTGAAACTCCACACACCTGGTAAGTTCGGTAAGCCAAAAACAGCCCCATTCCCCTTCCTGATGCAATCGACTGACCGTTGAGCATTGGGTGAAGCGATTATGTGTGGCTATAACACCTAGGTAAGAGCCTGTCCTAATTCAGTAGCGGATGCACACCCAGGACAGAGGTGCCTGCCCTTCACAGAGGTCACCCACCTCCCCAGCCCAGGCCAGCTGAGGCAGCAGAGTCTGTTGAGCTGAATGTGACTGCCACTGCACTGAGCTGCTGGAATGACTCCTCTTTCTCACTGGTCAGCAATCGAATCGGATTTGCTTAGCAAATACACGCAGGCTGCCAACCCCACACTGGGCGAGATTAGATTTTCTAGACTAATGTGCACTGGAAATTTCTATTCCACAACACCAATGGCTACAAGACTCATCTATTTCTGCTCTTCTTCCTTGCAGCCTGTTGAGTGCTAGGTGTGGGCTAGCTGGTCTCCTGGGGGAGAATGTGGAGCTCTGTGGGGTGCCTTGTACTCCTGCCTTTCTCTCTTGGGTTCTGTGGAAACGACCCCATTCTCTGTGACAAACAGCTGTGAGCCACTAAGAAACCTGTTAAAGAAAACTGACTGCAAACTCAGCAAAGCAGAGGCCGCGCTCCAGGCTCCAGGCACAGGATACAACTTGGAGCATAAATGAAGAAGTGACATTTGGTCCCCAGGAAGGTAGTGTCTCCAGACTTAGATGGGCTTGCTAAAACAGCCATAACCAAGTCTCACAAGCTGGAGGAAGTGAAGGCAGAAGTCTGTTCTCCCTGAGACCCAGAGGACGGAAGCCACTGTCGAGGCACAAAATGGGGCCTCCTTCTTGGGAAGCCTTGTCTGGGGTCTGGTGTTACTGATGGTCCTTGCTGTCCTTTGGCATGTAGAGGCATGACCAGTTGTCCTTCTCAATGACTCTCCTTACGAGTTCCTCCGGAATGACCTCTAGATAGTTATGTAATGATTCTTGCATGTATGCGTATGTGCACATATGGGATATGTGTGTGGGCATATCTACCACAGTGGTTGTATAATATTCAAAGGATAACTTGAGTTTTTTTTTTTTTTTGGTGGGGGATGTAGAGGTGTTTTTGAGACAGGGTTTCTCTGTAGCCTTGGAGGCTGTCCTGGAGCTAGCTCTGTAGACCAGGCTGGCCTCAAACTCACAGAAATTTGTCTGCCTCTGCTTCCCAAGTGCTGGGACTAAAGGTGTGTTTGTTTTTATGTGTGGTTGTGTGTGTGTGTGTGTGTGTGTGTGTGTGTGTGTGTGTGTGTGTGTGTGTGTGTGTGTGTACGCGCGCGTGCTTTGTGGAGTCAGTTGTCTCCTTCCATCCTTTTACAGGTTCTGGAGATTGAACTCAGGTTGTGGAGCTCGCATCAAGGAGTGACATCTGTGGTGGTCAGTTTCGATTCGATTGTTCACTGGGTTGGATCTGGAATCAACTAAAAGACAGCCTCCGATCCCATCTGTGATGCATTGCTGGCCAGTGAATCTGTCTCCCTGACACTAGGAGCCAGCTTCTCTGGCCTCCTGGTGTAGACTGAAGAGCTTTCCAGGGGTCCTACGTATCTCCACCAGCAGATTAGGACTGCCGAGGCGCCCAGCTGTGTAGACTGAGCACTACTGGGTTCCCAGCCTCTCCAGCATGCAGACAGCCATTTCATAACGCTTATTCAATCCGTTCTGTCCCTTTAGAGAACCCTGACTAATGCAACCTCATCTTAACTAATCATCAAAAAATGTAACCAAACAACACCAACTGTTTCCCAACGCTGCACTGTTTGCAAAGTCTGGGAAAGCATGGTTTTGGAGGTTACTATTCAACCCAGCATATGGTTGACATGGATTTGGAAAGCTGTGAGGCCAGCGCAGCAGCCTGCTCGGGAAACCATGAGATTGTTACAGACCTTGGTGGCCAGGAGCCAGTAAGGAGCATGGAAGAGGTTAGTCCCAGCACTTGGACACTGGCTATGACCTTTCCTACCTGGAGGTCTGGTCATGTCCACTCACCTTTCACCCTCCATGTCACGCTTTTATGCCTCACTGCAAGCAGGAAGTGGGGAACTGCTCATTTCAGGTGTGGACAGGGCAGGGGACAAGAGAAGTGTCCCTTCCCTGGAGGAAGGATGTGGGTGGAGCAACAGCTTGTGTGTGGAAGATGGGCGGGGGAGGGGAGGGAGAACATACTTGCAGAGACGAAGTTAGAGAAGTGTGCAGAAAGGAAGACAAAAGCTTGGGTTCCCAGGCGGTGGTGGTGCACGCCTTTAATCCCAGCACCCGGGAGGGAGAGGCAGGCAGATCTCTGTGAGTTCGAAGCCAGCCTGGTCTACAGAGCTAGTTCTAGGCCGGGTTCCAAAATAATACAGAGAAACCCTGTCTCAAAAAACCAAACAAACAAACAAACAAACAAACAAACAAACAAGAATATCTGATATGCAACCCCCAAAGGGGTCAAAACCCACAGGTTGAGGAATGCTGCCCTAAGGGCTCAGCATCAGAGTACCTTAGTGCACATCTGACATAAATGTAATTTCAAATGTACTGAGCAATAAGGGCACGGGGAGGGTGCTTTTGTTGTTGTTTCTGTCTTATTCTTAGCGATAAAGTCAGGTTCAGGTCTCGCTAGGCTTCTGCCTCTGTAGGACCCACTGACTGTCCCATCAGTGCTTCTCGACATTTGTCGCGCGCAACCTTGGCCGATAAGGAAGACGCAGCAACCGAAGATGTGTCCAGCAGAATCTTTATTGTAGCGCTCTTTACATGCTGATGGAGAAGGACCCCAAGCCCCGAATACGCACGGCTTAAATAGCCTGCAGGGCGACGTATTCGTCTGTGATTGGTGCTCCGCAAAATGTTTGAATGGTATAGCTTCTCTGATAGGGAGAGCTACCATATAGGAATTACCATACAGTGGCGCATGTGCAGTCAGCATAGCTAATGCTGTAAACAAGAACCAGGAAACAGGAAGCCAGCGCCATCTTGTAATGGCGAATGCGGCTCCCGACATCTCCCCCTATCTTTAAAATTATATGCAAGGCCACAATTAATACTGTGAAGTTTCCGATCAGCCCGCTGAATCAACAGCTTGAGCGATCAAGGAGATTACACAATAAAAGAGACCCTTAGCATCTGAGACCCCGTGCAATGGGAACCTGAGCCCTGGGAGATGCAAAGGTCTGTCCAGAACAACACCCTGGTGCAATGGGAACCTGTGCCCGTCAGGAGTGCTTGGAGTTCTGACAGTGTCTCAACGGCTTAGCATACTTAACCAAACTTGGGGGGATGCTCCCTGCTCAACAGCCAGCATAGCTTGCACAATGGCCACATTTTTAGCATGTTGTTGTCTTTTGAATCTGCAAAGAAACCAAAAACAGAGGAACAGTCCCAAAAACAAGGTCGTTCCAAACATTCCTACACCAACCCATTCTTTAAAGTAGGAAAAGGCGGAGGACATCCAAGAAAACAATCCATTTGTGACAGAAATATCTAAACGAGTGGAATTAATCTGAACTATGGCAAGACGAAGTTTTCTCATCAATTCCTCAAATTCTACACTCCAATTAGATAGCAACAGTGAGGATAATTCCTTAGACAAATTTGCTGCTTTTGTAAAATTTTCATATTGAATGGAAGTTACACAAAGTCCAGGTAACTTAACTTCACATCCCAATTGAGCCAATTGCCATAAAATTTCTAATTGCTCCTGAACCAAATCAATGCGCTGATTAACAATCATTAACCCTCCTTTTAATCGACTATTCACAGAGGCTTGAACATCTATTGCTTCACTAACTGAGGCAGACAGATTGTTAAGATGTTGAGCAGTGGCTACCTGTCCCTGTAATGCTAAGGACGACACGGTCAAAGAGGCCCCAACTGTCGCAGTCGCTATAATAGCCACTATAGCTGCAGTAATGCCAAAATCACGTTTTTGTCGAAATAAAGTTAAAGAATTATTAGTCTTTACTGGCATTGGCAAAAACCTGGGCATACGGGCCACAGTAGCAGAGGAAAACTCACTAGCATTCCAGCAAAGGGCAAAAAGGCATCCTGTATCATTACATACAGCAAAAACGAACGGGGGGCCAGACACAAACTGGAGTGGGATCCACCCATTTCACATTAGAAATCGGTGACGCTGACACGTCACCTCCGATCTTGGTGCTCATCTGGGTTATCCCCGTTGATCCCCCCAGGATGGTAACCATAGGCGAGAGGTCTGTACAACTACCCCTTGCACCACAAAGTAACCAAGCATCAAAAGGATCAATATCATATCTCCAGGGATTCATCTCTATAAAGTTCCCAAAGCCTTCTAAAGGTGAGAAGGTAAAGTGTCCATTTAATGGGTGAGCTCTGCGACTCTGACAGCCAGTCCAAGGAAAAATTGAGGAAGAATCTGGGCGCCCACCAATGCAGAAAGGTGCATATTGTGGTTGATGACGATGGCAGCCGTGGCTCATCCCTGAATCGAGGTGTGGCCACCATCCAAAGAGGACAGTGGCATTAGCAGAAATCACCTTGGCAAGCCCTTTTCCAGTAGTAACTTCCTCCCCTAATTTGGCATAGGAAAAGTTTCCTAACTTAATACAAGGATCTTTAGATGACTGGTTCACAGTAAAACATAAGCTACCATTAATAATCCAAGTATCATTGTTTTGAATAGGAGCCACATCCTTGGATATTGGCAAATATGGTAGCCCCAAAGAGTCATTAGTCGTAAAAAATCGTGGAAAAACTTGCGCATCATGCATCACCGGCATCGGCCGAGGGAAGGTCGACAGGATTCCCCAGCGTATCTCTTGACTCGTCGTCTGCGGGCTCATCAGCATTCCTAGCATGGTCAGGATCCAGAGCGGGGCCATCATGCTTCACCATCCGAGTCAATCGTGTTGGTACCCAAATTGGATTTTCTTGACCCTGTGGGAAAACACAAACAGCTCCCCTGGATCTTATTAATATAGGATCCGGTCCTTTCCATTGATTATCAAGTACATCTTTCCATTTTACAAGCTCTTTTGGAGATGTATGAGTGACATGTCTGTCTGCAGCAGACTGTCCATTGGAATCCAATTTTAAAAAATTTAGAGTAAATATAGTGAGGGAAAGAGTTGCTTTCTGTCCCATGTTTATGGCGGGGCAGATTCCCCCTTTTTGTTTTTGTAAATACATTTTGATGGTGCTATGAGCACGTTCTATTATGCCCTGTCCTTGGGGATTGTAGGGCAGGCCTGTTACATGATGGACTTCCATTTTTGTGCAGAATTGCTGAAATGTCTTAGAAGTATAAGCAGGACCATTATCAGTTTTTAATTGTCGTGGCTTTCCCCATGCTGCCCATGCCTCCAAGCAGTGGGTGATAACTTGAGCCACTTTTTCTCCAGATAATGGCGTGGCGTGGACGATCCCGGAGCAGGTATCCACAGAGACATGTACATATTTTAATTTACCAAAGGTAGAAACGTGGGTAACATCCATCTGCCAAATATGCAAAGGTTTTAATCCCCTAGGGTTAACACCAAAGGTAGGTGCAGATCTAAATTCCGCACAATTGGCACATTTTAATATAATGTCACGGGCATCTGCTCATGTTATACCAAATTTTCTTCTGAGTGTATCTGCCGGAACATGATACAACTCATGAAAAGCAACAGCATTTTGCATGGGATTAAGAATAAAATAAAATGCCTTAGTAGCTTTATCAGCCAATTCATTAGCTTTTGTCATGGGTCCAGGCAACAGTGTATGCGCTCTCATATGCTGTATGAAAAAGGGATGCAATCTTGTTCTAATTGATTGCTGAATATCAGCGAAAACTTGTGCAACAGCGCTTTTTGAGGAAATTAATCCTACTGTTTCTAAAATCTGTACTGCTCCTACCACATAATGTGAATCGGAGACAATATTCAAAGGTTGAGGGAAAGCTCGCAAGACTTCAGCCACAATGGAACATTCAACCAATTGTGGGGATGAAAAATTAAAACATTTTTGAAACACCTGATTATTAACAACATAACTGCCAATGCCTGTTTTGGACCCATCAGTAAAAACATAAGAACAAATTGTAACAACGGATGCTTAGGATAATGATTATCAATATGCCCCGAAAAGGTGCAACGAAGAATCGCCCAAACATCCAAGGTGGCACATAACACATTGACTTGATAAACAGTATAAGGCACAATAATAGATTCTGGCTCACAGCCGAAATGAGTTAGAGCTAATTGTAGACCTTTTAAGGCCATTTCTCCTATTTGAGTGGGATAATGGCTCAAAACTTTACCAGGAGAGGTTTGAGGATGGACCCATAATAGCGGTCCCCTTTGCCATAGCACAGCTGTAGGCGCGCGCAACCTTGGCCGATAAGGAAGACGCAGCAACCGAAGATGTGTCCAGCAGAATCTTTATTGTAGCGCTCTTTACATGCTGATGGAGAAGGACCCCAAGCCCCGAATACGCACGGCTTAAATAGCCTGCAGGGCGACGTATTCGTCTGTGATTGGTGCTCCGCAAAATGTTTGAATGGTATAGCTTCTCTGATAGGGAGAGCTACCATATAGGAATTACCATACAGTGGCGCATGTGCAGTCAGCATAGCTAATGCTGTAAACAAGAACCAGGAAACAGGAAGCCAGCGCCATCTTGTAATGGCGAATGCGGCTCCCGACAGACATTGGCGTAGTCTCAGGTACATCCTTTACTGTTTAATTACCGTACTGTAAGTGATTTAGGGTCAGTGAAAGACTTCCTGGTCGCTGATGGTGGCAGAGCCCCAGGCCTTGTGAACTTGACACCTGCCTACCTTTATGCTCTCCCCATCTGCCTGGCCTCGCCTGACCAGATGCTGCACCTCCAACAACTGTCCCTTCTAGCTGAACATGACCACCTGCCACTGCCAGTCATGGCCATGTGTGTTTACACCTCCACCTCATGCCTCTGCAGGATGGAGCGTCCTCACTCTTGAACACAGTGGCTCCTCCTCCCTGGAAATGCGTCGGCGTACGTAAGGTGAATGAACATTCAGCGATGTTGGTTAATTTGATGGAAAGAACGCACGGAAGAAAGGAGGGAGTGAAGGTAGAAGAAAGGGAGGGGAGTAAAGGCAGAGAGGAAGAGGAATGGAATAGAAGAAGGACGGCAGGACGGAGAGAGCAGGGGGGGAAGAATGAGGAGGGGAGGGGAGGAAGGCATGGAAGGAAGAGGGAAAGGAAAGAATAAGGGAGGGAAGATGAAAGGAGGAAAAGAGGAAGGAAGGAAAGGAAAGGAGAGAGAGAAGAGGGAGAGTTGGAAGGGGTAGGAGGGAGAGGCACCCTTGAGTCTCATAACCCCTACAATTTGCTTAGTGTTACCCTGCCATCCAGATTCCTAGGACCTCATGGCTCCTTGGCGTTTCCCGAATCTTAGCCTGTTCTTTGCTTCTGGGGTTGGCTTTACTGTATCCATGGAGATGCTCATTTGGAGGCTTGAGCAAATGAGGAAGCAGCAGAGCTAGCCTGAGTCTCCTGAGCAAATGAGGGTAGTTCTAGTCTTTATTCTAGCCTGACTGATGTCTCACGTAGCTCCAGAGGTGAGGTTACTGGCTCACTCTAACCTGGGGCCTGACCCAAGAAACACAGAGGAATTTTCACAGCAAACCATAAAAGGAACTCCCCAACCTGATCACAAGGCAAATGTCACCTGCCTGCAGGTCTTGTGATAAGTTACATGTAAGGTAGCCCTGCCCCTTTCTAGGCCTGGCAGTAAATTTCACCTTAGCCAATAAGGCTTCCTAGCGGACATCCTCAGAACTGTGGACTCTGGTGTCTCCCCACTTCCCTTTTCCTTACCATGTCCTTTCTGTCTTGTTCTCTCGCATTCTGTCTCTGTGTGTGCTCCTGAGTACGTGGCCAGTAAGCACCAGGGAGCTGCCTGCCTCTACTCCCCAGCAGTGGCTGGGGTTATAAGCACAGGACACCACACTCAATGTTTGTTTGGGTTTTTTTTATTTTTACATGACTTCTGGGGATTAAACTCAGGTCCTCGTGCCTGCAAGGCAAAAAGACCTCAGGGACGGACTGAGCCATCCCCACAGCACACCATGCCAGGCCTTCTGAAGCTGAGAGACACCATTGCCAGGAGCTCAGTGTCTACCCAGGACAGGGGTGGTGACACTCAGCCTCACCAGGGACTCAGGCAATGCAGGCTTCTCCCTCCCACTAGGGTCAAAGACAAGAAGAAACATGACTAACAGGCACTGCTTCCTTCCATGTGCTGCCAGGGCCATGCTCAGGAGAGGAGGGGCCCCATCTGCCAAGAGCGCATGACTGTCCCCACTTTATTGGAGGCCCAAGCTCATATTTGAACAGGCAGATGGTGACTGTGCCTCTAGCACACAAAATGTCAACAGAGTTTACCTGAATCCAAAGCGTCCCATAAATCAGGAAGTTCTGTAAAAACAGTGGGTAAAATCACCTTAGCACATTTCAAGGTTTTAGAAGGAAATGCTACATACTTACATACATGTATGTAACCATACATACATACATATACAAATAAATACAGCACATGCATATATGTATGTCTGAAAGTATAACAAAACAAAAGAACTATAAAATATAACAAAATATAAAATATGAGATGCAATAAAACATAAACAACCCCTCATGTAAAAATAATCCTTATTACATCTCTGAATTTCCCATTCTGGAAATTTTCTATAAATTTACATGAGTGTATTTAAACTTACTATATTTGTGTAATATTTTAATTAATTCTTAGAGAATTTCATTAAATGTATCTTGAATCTCTTCACACACACACACACACACACACACATACACACACACACACACACACACAGTTAGACAAACATCTAACTGTGAGATTTTTTTTTTTCCCTGAGACAGGCTGAGAGTAGCCTTGAACTTTGAATCCTTTCGGGTATACCTGCCCTGTGCTGAGATTGCAAGCATGTACCACCACCCCCAGTGTGTACATTGCTGGGGATCAAACCCAGACTTTTGTGTGCAGTGGAAAAGCTCTCTCAACTAAGCTGCACCCTCAACCAACGCAAATATAGCTTTTATTTATTTATTTTGTAACTCCCCTTTTTCCCCCCTGTATACACACATTAGAAGCGCCTTTATATTTAATGAATCTACCCACACGATCCTTTTTAGTCTCTATAAAATAGATAAAACAACAACAAAAAGCATCATGCTTGGGTGTGTAGCATAATGAAAGGTTTAGGTGAGGAACCTCAGGACACATCAGGCTCCTGGAAGAGACAGAGAGCAAAGCAAATCCCCCCCTGTGATGTCTGCTCACACCCTCTCCGTCTTGGGACCTTCTACCCTGTGGACACCTCCAACTCATTTCTTGTGTCTCTTGCTGTCAGACCTTTGGCTGTTTCTGCTTCTGTGCTGGCATGCCTAGCCCTGTGTACTTGCGCACACACTTTAAAAGAGTAACTAGTAACCTCTTCAGGTAGAGCCATGAAAGGGAAATGTCTGGGTCCAGGGGTCTGTAAGACTTTTGAAACATTGCTGTACTCAGCCTTCCAAAAGCCACCAAAGGACTGAGCCTGCCCGCTGCTCCAGCCCTGTCTCCACTCAGATGCCTGCTTGCTCGAGAGAGGACAGCAAGAATTCTGCTTAATTGCCTTCCTCGCTGGAGAAGTTAACGGTGTTATTTGCTTGCTTGTGTATTTACAGCTGACTCTCATGGATCACAAATGAGAAGCCATGCTACCAAGATACACCATCTGAAGAGCTGGTCCTATCTATGCGAATTAAAGCCCTCATCTCACCCCTCTTGGAAGCCATTGCTGGGCTCCCTGACAGGAAGTCAGATTATCAGACCATTGATTCTGCCAGGGAGGAGCTATGGAAGCTAGGTCGCTTTGCTCCCTTCTCTGAACCAACAAGAGGCTAGGCAGGGGGGAAATCATGATGGCCTTAGCTGTGAATAAACCAGTACTTGGGTCACGTCTGGTGGCTGCTGGGTGTGACATCAGAGTGTCTTGCTGCTCCCTTCATCCTGCGGAGCAAGAACTCCAGCCCTCAGACACAAGGGAACGGGCTGAGAGAAGATAGGGGCTGACTTGCAGGACGTCTCACAGCTCATTCTAGAACCTGCTGCCCGGGAAGACATTTGCTATGAGCGTCTTTAGTTGGCATATGGAGTGACTATCACTAATTAGTGCCCAGACTGTTTCCCCAGAAGTTTATCAGGGAATCTTGCTCCTTTCCCCTCTCCCTGTCAGTGCCACCCTCCTTGTCACACACACCTGGAACTAGATGAATGTTCCTCGTTAGGCCTGACCCATGCCCAGGCCCACTTTAGCCAGCTCCCCAAGATGGAATGCTGCTCAGCCCTCCTTTGGACACTCGGCATTCACTAAGCTTTCTGGGCTCAGCACAGCAACTACTCCTAAACACAGTCCCCTCTTTGTTGGAAATTCAGAAGGCCTGAGCTCCAGGGCTTTCAAAAACACAGGGTGCGTGGGCTTGCCATAGCTAAAAGTCTGCCAGGGACTCCAAACACTCAGCGCGCACAGGAAGCAGCCTGACCACCAAGGAACGGTTGCAACATCGCCCTTACTTAGATAGCAAAGCTGAGCAGCAGACAACACAGGCCTTGGACCACCGAAAGTTCTCTGGTTTAAAATGGCTGAGTATCCGGGCGGTGGTGGCCCATGCCTTTAATCCCAGCACTTGGGAGACAGAGGCAGGCGGATCTCTGTGAGTTCAAGACCAGCCTGGTCTACAAAAGCTAATTCCAGGACAGGCTCCAAAGCCACAGGGAAACCCTGTTTCGAAAAAAAAAAAAAAAAAAAAAAAGAAAACAAAAATAAATAGAAATAGCTGAGTAAACACACAGTACCAAGTTGTTAGCCATCTGCATGTCATTGTCATAACCTTTACACTTTTCTAAGAAGTGTTACTTTTTTTTTTTTTTAAATCATTTCCAGTTTATGAATGGAAATACCAAGGTTAAAAACAAACAAGCAAAAAAAAAAAAAAAAAAAAAAAAAAGTCATTTGCTCAGAAAGTCCCAGATAGCAAAGTAAAGCTAGACCTGGAAGCCAGGTATTTGCAAACTCCCTGCCAACCTTGTCTTATGATCTATACACCCGCACTCCGTCACCAAATCCTCAACTCCTATGTGCAAGTGACTCTGAGCACGTCCCTGTCGGCGGTGTTGGTGGGAACATGTTTGAAGCTGGTACTATCTCTGCCACCAGAGGAACCTGACACCCACAGAGAGTGCACCTGGCCCCAGGTCTCATGACTAAATCCAAATCCGGTCCTGCAAGAATTCAGGCTGCTCCTCCTCCTCCCTGGCCCCTGGGCAGCCATGGGCCTGGACTCTGAAGAATGATAGGCTTAGTCACCAGGTGAGTAACCCTGGCCGGCTTCTTCCAGATATTTATTAATAGAATGTAGGTGTGCGTGCTCGGGGATAGTCTGGCTGTTTGGGAAGCAGGGCTGGCTTGCTGTCCAAACTCATGATGTCACCTGGATGAATCAGGCTTTGGGCCACCCCTCTTGATCTTTGTCTGGCAGAAGGCTTGGCTTGTCACCTCCGGAACACCTCACTTCCAGAGCAAATCAGTGCTCCATCCTGCCAAATGACGTCATCTGTTCCCAGGCTGGCTGCAGCACCGGAAGTCTCTAGAGGAAGGCTTGGACTGAATCCTAGGATACCTTGACCATACTTCAGTCTTCTTGCCTTTGTAATGGATAGACCAAAAAAAAAAAAAAAAGAATTGGATCTAGTCACAAAGTCATCAGTTACCACTTAGATGGATATGGCTGGGTGGCAGTCAGATTGTAACAGCCACAATAGGTCCCAAAGGACAAGGTCCTCTTATTTATTTATTTTTATTTTATTTTAATGGTTATTGCTTCTTTTTTTTTGAGGTTATAATATAATTACGTCATTTTCCCTTTCCTCTTTTTTTTCATTAATTATTGTTACATGCATACACACATATATTCCTAAACACAACCTCAATCTGTGTATCTGTGTAATATGACTAAGTGAGTCTGTTTTCAGGATCGACCATTTGGAATTAGATATCATAGATAGAGCTGGTGTACTCTTCCCTGGGGAAGACTGTGTCTCCCACTCTCAGCACCCTTAGCTGCCTGTAGTCCTTTGTGTAGGGTTGAGGCCTGGTGGGTTTTAGCAAGTCTGCTGTGATTGGGCAGTGACGTTGGTGAGGCTTCATGGGTGTATCTTCCGACAGTATGAGGAGACATGATCCCACAGCAGGCTCCGAGTTCCTCAGGTTCTTACAGTCTTTCTTCCCCTCACTTTTTCCTGTGAATGTTTCCCCTTACCCCAGGCACGCACGCACACACACAGACACACACACACAGACACACACACACAGACACACACACACAGACACACACACATACACACAGACACACACACACACATACACACAGACACAAACACACACACAGACACACACACACAGCACACACACACACATACACACAGACACATACACACAGACACACACACACACAGACTCACACACACAGACACACACACACACAGACACACACACACACACAGACACACACACATACACACAGACACACACACACACATACACACAGACACAAACACACACACAGACACACACACACAGACACACACACACATACACACAGACACACACACACACAGACACACACACATACACACAGACACAAACAAACACACAGACACACACACACAGACACACACACACATACACACAGACACACACACACACACAGACACATACACACAGACACACACACACACACACTCACCTCCTGTGTTCCCCAACCAAGGGGGATGACACACTCCCGAGAAACGACAAACTATTCATCAGTGAAGTTCCTCTTGTTTTTAGTAGAGTGTTTGAGAAGAGACCTCCACCCAAAGATTAGAGTTACGGAGCCCAACTGAGACACAGCCCTTGCTGGCTTTTGTTTTGGTAAAACCAGAGGCATGAAAGATCTGGGCCAAGAATAGCAGCGTGGAGGCAAGGAAAAGTAAAGTGGAGAGCGGGAGCGCCAGGCTGTGCTTGGGCAGGGCAGGTCCCCAGGTGCTGTGAACAGCTGGGTCATCTCTTCTGCCTTCCATGGTGAGCTGGAGGGGGCTGCTTGGCTCTTGAGACCCTCCAGGAAGCAGCCTCGCTCTGAGGACCCTTGGGTACTGTCCGGTCCCTGTTGCATAGTCCTGGGCCCTTAGCATTAGGAGAGTGGCATGTTCCTCTTGTGACTCCAGCTGAATTTGCCACAGAGTCAGCAAAGCACAGACACACGTCTACGTATCCGCACTGACGACAGCTGAAAACAAAGAGACAGAGGTCATCTGCGCTTCTGTTGGGGATGGCAGCTGTAGCACAGTGAAATTCTGGAGACTGGCTAATTTATAAAGAAAGAAGTTTATCTTGGCTCCGGATTCTGGGGGCTGGGGTGGAGGCCTCTGAGAACAGCGCCTGCATCGGGGAAGGCCCTGTTTGCTGCCTCCGTGTGTGGTGAGGAAGGCTGAGTACACAGGCATGGAAAGGGGCACCCAGCTTTTGAACAAACTGCTCTCCAGCTGGGTACAGATGCTCCTGTCAGTAATCCCACCCTGAAAGATGTAATCCCAGCTCAGTAATCCCACCCTGAAAGATGGGAAGCAGAGGGATTAACAAAGTTCCCAGCAGGCCTGCATAAATGCTCCGAGACCCTGTTTCAACCTCAATACCTCCAAAATAACCCAACCTCATCCCGAGGTAATTGGTCTAGTCCCACGGAGCTCATTCCTTCCTACAAAATGCTGGTTACACATTCCCGAGGTTCTGTTCGGAGATGGGGCAGGTCTCTGGGTGCTATGAGCAGCTGGGATGCTTCTCGCTTCCACGAAGGTAATTCTGGGTCCTCAGGAGGGCATAAGCGACCATGACCAGGCACCTCCCACTAGGCTCCTCTTCTGACCTTGCAAGACTGAAGCCTGGGCATACATTTTCATGGCAATGAGCCATAGTCACACCACATAGCAGATGTTTCTTGACATCTTACTTGGAGGCCCAAATTACCCCATTCCCCATACCTGGCATTGGACAATTACCATCGGCCCATGAGGTCCACACAGGAAGGGGACTCTTGAGAATGTCTGCACTACAAGAATAGTGCCTGCTGGGGGCCAGGAGGGAACGTTCTTCTCCTTGGGTAGGCATGGACGGGCTGCCTTACTCAGCAGCCAGTTACCACATGCTCAAGTTGGATTAAGGGAAAAGAGATGCCATTTTAGCACCGTTTCCAGAGATCAATAACATAGCTGACCGTTGGCTGCCAGCAAAACATATTTCAATCATTAAAGAAAGTTGCACTAGCTAGTTTACTGGTTCAAGAACTTACAAAACCCTGTCTGGACAGACACAGAGCAGTTCTTCAGAAAGCTCTGCAGGGGAGGGGAGCCGATACAGAATAGCTCACTCCATAACACAAAGGCAAAGGCTCCCGTTTTTTTTTTTTTTTTTTTTTTTTTTAGGGGCGGTTTTATTTCCAACAGTTGAAGAAGAAGCCTCAAACAGATGAGGGTGGGTAGAAGCTATATGACAGAAGAAAGTGTGTGTGAATCATTTCCCCCCCCCCCACTAGGAAGTCTGGGTCACTGTGTTCTCAGGGACACTTCCCTCTGCAGGTCCCTTCTTCTGAGCTCTTCTGGGACACATCATGGGTGGAGCCTCCACTGCCCAGGGGTCTCTGAAGGATTTCTGGAACAATGCCAAATGGTCACTTCAGCTTCTGTTCTGAGGTCTGCTCTGCCCCGAGGGCACTGGCTCTGGGAGAAAAGCCTCTTGGTCGGTCAGGAGAGTGGCTCTACCATCCTCAGCCAGTCTGCTTGTTAGCCTGGAGTCACCTGGGAAGTCTCAGCGAGGGATTGCTTGCATTGTGTTGATTTGTGGGAATGCCTAGGAGGAAGTGTCTTAACCAAGTTAACTGATGTGGCCGCTATCATTCCCTAGGCAGGAGGCCCTCGACTGTATAAAAATGGAGAAATTGAGTTGAGCATGAGCAAGCAAGCTTGTTTGGATTCATTTCTCTCTGCTCTGGACTGTGGAAGTTATAACCAGCTGTCCCAGGCTCCTGCAACTGTGACTTCCCCACAGCGATGGTTCGTGACCAGGGACACAGCTAAAATAAACCCTCCCCTCACCCCCAAGTTGCTTGTTGTCCAGGTATATTTTATCACTGCAGCAGAAATGCAGCTAGAATGGTCAGGCTGCATCCCATAGGGCCTTAGTAAACACTGGCTCGGAATGGCTGCCTGTGTCCCCTACACAGTTCTTCGTAGAAGTCCTGTCCTCTCTAGGGACCACCAGCTTTGGACACAGTCCTTCTCCATGATTGCCTTCCTAACAGAGCCAGAAGCTGACAACAGAGCAATCCAAGCCTGAGCAGAGCTACACAGCTGGCTTTGTAGTTATAAATCAGAGTTGCAGAGTGATCAGTGACCAGAAGGAGGACAAGAGGGTTTAGGTGGGAGCAGGAAAAACCCCTGTTGGGATTTGGAGTGCATAGACCCTCTGTCCTAAGGATTCTGTCACCAGTCTGTATCATACTGGATATAGTATGGACTAATCCCGAGTGGCATTTAATCCTGTCACAGACAAGTGCAGGGAAACCCTTCAGGGAGCATGGCTGTAGCATAGGGTGAAGAGGAACTCCGCTTAGATAGAGCCCAGATCCTGAAGTAAGCGGGACCCTGGAAGGCGGGCTGGCTCTGAAACGTCAGAGGTCACCGGTGGTCTGGAGGTCCATCTGCGGCTGACCCCAGTCCTGGGTGTTACTCAGTGTGCTGTGGTCCCACTTTAGAGACCTCTCATCTGCCTCTCGGGATGCTGGCTCCGCCTGCCCTGGCAGCTCAACTCCACAGGTAGTTGCCAGCTCCTTGGGCAGGGCCAGTACCCTGCACTGGCTTGCCCGTGAGCTCCCTCACGTCCCCCTCGTCTGCCTCGTTCGTTCCCCACACAGTCTGCACAACCTCCTGACATGCATATAACCTCTGGCCTGAAGCCAGGTGCGTCTGGTCTGGCTGCCTGCTGGGCGGGGTGAGTGTTAGCAACCTCGCCCCCACTCTCTAAAGAAACCCGTCATTTCCAAACACAAGCATTCTGCAACAGTTGAGCTCTGGTTTCAAACATTTGCAGTCCAAGAGCCCGGGTAGCTAGCTCCTGTCAGTGAAGGGGCATGGTTGCCCATGCTTATAATCCCAGCGCTGAGAAGGTGGAGACCTGAGCATCCCAGGACTCACTGACAACCCCCACCCCCCCCCAGCTTACATGGTGAGCGAGCTCCAGGGCAAGAGACTTTGCCTCAACAAACAAGGTGCATGGTGTCTCAGGAGCAGCCCCTGATGTCCTCTGGCCTCCACAGGGGTGCACGTAAGAGCGCGTGCGCGCGCGCGCGCACACACACACACACACACACACACACACACACACACACACACACATACACGCACACCCCAGCACACACGAATTTATAAGCACACGTATATTCACACTTAGAGCTCACTAGCTACGCAGGGGTTTACCCCCCCCCCCATCTCTTCCATCCAACACTGGAACAGCATTTGTTCTATCATCATTCATTCAATCAGGCAATTGTCCGAAGGGGTCCACTACAGTGACCTGAGAAAGAGAATAAGGCTGCACCTTGACCAGGTCAGGAGGCCAAGGTGGGTCATATCGGTTGGTATAATCATAACATGCATCCACAGAGGCCATACCCTGCACCAAGAGCCTTCCTTACTGGAACTTTCGGAGAAGGGTGACACTATGAGTCTGTGTACAGTGAAAGTGGGGAAGTGTCATGCCTCTTGTCAGCTCCTGGGGCAATGGTGACTAAGTATCTACAGCGACGCCGTGACTCTTGGAATATATTTCCTGCAGTTATTAAGGCCAGAGTCCAAGGCCAAAGGGCCAGCATTGATGGTGCCTCCTGAAGCTAAAGGATGGGCCTTGCTTCTTGACTCTCCAGTTTTTGCTCTGTATCTGACAGTATCCAAATGTCATCCTTTATACACCCCATTCCCCACCAGTCCTTTATATACCCCATCCCCCACCAGTCCTGTTGGGCTAGCTCTCCCCGTTAACCTCATTTTAAGTGGGTTTACTATTGAAAGGCGCCAGAAGAGTCACATTCTGAGGTCCTGGCTGTTAAACTTCATTACATAAATTTAAGGGACACAGTTCAGCTCATATCACAAGGAGCAGGAGATAGAGCCAAGATTTGACCCCAGGATGGAACCCCCAAAGTTCATGCATTGCCTATCACAGAAAATTCTTCCAGAGGCTGACAGGGTCACAGAGGTCTGAGACCCTGGACCTGGAGAAGGGTGCCCGTGCTGGTCAGTTTTTATGTCAACTTGACACAAGGTAGAGCAGAGTGATTTTGGAAGAGGAACTTCAACGGAGGAAAATGTTTCCATCAGAGGGGCCTATGGGAAATCTCACAGCATTTTTCTCGGTGGACGATTGATGTGGGAGGTCCCAGCACACTGTGGATGGTACCACACCCGAGCCAGTGGTCCTGGGTGATGAAAGGGGGCAAACAGGAGAGCAAGCCAGGAAGCAGCATCCTCCGTGGTCTCTGCATCAGTTCCTGATTCAGGTGCCTCCCTTGAGTTCCTGCCCTGACATCCCCGGATCATGACAAAGTGTAAGATGCAATAAACCCTTTCTTTCCTCTCCAAGTTGATTTTGGTCCTGATGTTTCATTACAGCAATAGAAACCCTAACTAAGACAGAACCCAAAACAAAGGCCTTTGGGAGGTGTAGACTTCTGTGACTATAGGTGGCTCTCAGATTCCCCCAACAGCCCATGTATGAGTATCCCGAATTCCACACGTCAGATGTTCAGATAGATCGGCATCTTCTTCCATGATCAAGGAAGTCGGCGACCTTCCCCTTTGCTCCCCTTCAGCAGGAAGGCAGATGGGGTCCTCAAGAAGACAAGGTCCCTTTTCACCCCAGCCTGGCAGCCACGTCCCTGGGGACTCCCCCAGTGTGAAAAACAGCTATAGCCAGTGGCTGTTACCTCTGAGAAGGAAGGACAGACAGGTCCTCTCCTTTCCCACAGGTCTCAGAGACATCCGGATGCAGTTAAGCTGAGCGTCCTACCGGTGAACACATCTGGGACAAAGTCCCAAAGCTGTGTTGGGGACAGTGAGCCCTAGGCTTCAAGGAGGGCTGTGGGTCACCAAAGCTACAAAGCCTGCCCATTCAGGACAGAGTC
>JANBXA010000366.1:42282500-42350000 GCA_030556225.1 Cricetiscus sungorus
CACAAAGGCGTGCCCTAGTGTCATTCAGGAGTGAGACTGCTATTACTATTATCATTGACACTATTACCGGATGGGGTCCTTATCTGTGCCGATCACAAAGTGAGGCTAGATGTGGCTAAGACACATGCCTAATATTCAAATGCCACCATATGGGGAGCTCAGATAACCACCCCCTCAGGTAGGCACAGGCAGCCAAGGTGGCAACTGTGGTGGCCGCAGTTACCTCTGGTACCAGCACGCAGCAGAGTGACCTCTATGCAAGAAACCTCTCCCCCCTTCCCATCATGAGTCTGGCATTCATTCACCTTGACCCACAGCATTCGTGGATGCTCATACACCTGTCCTTGCTGGCTTACATATGGCTTGATTCCCCTGCAAGGCTGTGTGTCCAGGAGAGCAGGCCACATCTGTTTTTTTGTCCCTGCCGAATCCTTTGTGCATGAGATGAATCACAACACTAGGTAAATATTTTCCCACATGCATGAATAACTATGCAAACACCTGCCCCAGTTTTAAAACAACACAAAAATCATGTAGAGCCGTGTTATGGTCACAGCTCTCTGCCATTCAAGAAGGGGAGTCTTTGTAGACAGAGGACAGGTGGGGAGTGGTCCTATGAGGTGGGCCAAAGCTGGGAGGAGATTTGATTGCTTGGTGCCTGAGTCTGGACTGCTTAGGAAGGGATGAGGGACACCCACCACAACCACAGCCCTCAGTCTCCAGTTTCTGCAGAAGCCACCAGGTCCCTTGGGTAGAGCATATATCTGAACTCATCAGGACTTGCACTGGTGAGGCCTGGAGCTCAGAGAATCAAACATAGGTTTGCAGAAAGCTTTGAGAAGACAAAAAAGATGCCCTTGGCTATGAGTATCTTATTGGAGCTGAATGGTTCAGCAATGACCCAGTGTGGCGAAGGGAAATCATGAGGAGTCCATACCTTGGCTTTTCCATTTATGGCTCAACTTAAACTGATGGTTTTGGGGACTGGCTGGAGGGGGATGGGGATGGGGGTGCTCTCCAGAAGTGCCACAACCGACAAGTGTTACGAACACTCCGGTTGTCTGTCCACACCATCTCCCCATTTCTGTCTGGCCAGGGATTGGCAAACCCAGGGTCTTAACTATGGAGATATTAGTTGCCAAGATGCCAGGCCTTGGCACTAGGAGGCACCTGGGGCTCTGCATGGTATCTTGCTGGCCTTCACCCTCCTATAAAGCTCAGTGCCCCTGTCTCTCCCGCCTTACAGGAGGCCTGGGATCTGAGTCCCATTGTTCAGGCAGCAAACCAGCAATGTTACTTCAGACTGACTCCACACTTCTGTGAAGAGTCTGGTTCTAGGAATCTGTTCCTAAGCTTCTCATCCTGGCTGCAGAATTGCCTAGTTCCTAAGTGACTGGCCTCATTCTTAGGAAAGGTATATATCCCACCACTCTCATGGGCTGGAAGCCACAGGGCAAGGGGACCACCCTAAGAAACTGGGCCACTGGGGGTCCCTGGTCTCAGTGAAGGTGCAAGGACAGCCAGATGCACACCTCATCCTCCTCAACAACAGGTAGCAAAGCTTCTCAGCCGGGATAGGAAATGTTATGAGTAGGTTTTTCCTGCTGGCCTGGTCCCCCAGCCATGCCAGCCCCAAATAATACACAGAGACGCTGTATTAGATATAAGGCTGTTGACCTGTTACTAGTTTCTTATCAGCTGGCTCTGTCTTAATGATTAACCCATTTCTATTAATCTAAGTGTTTCCACGTGGTCTTATCTTACCGGAAAGAGGGGCCACCAGCATTCTGCTTTCCCGGTCCCACATCTTGAAACTCCTCCCTACTACTTCCTCTCTCCTCCTTGTCTCCTAGTCCCGCCTACTTTGCTTTCCTATTGGCTAACAGTGCTTTATTCATTAACCAATACGAGAGACATATTTACAGAATGACATCTCTCATCAAGGAAACACATTCATTGCTTGGTCATCTGATCACCATTTACACTGAATGCCAGTCACTAAGGGACCTGTGTTTGTGATACAGAGCATGTCGTGGAACTTACCCAGGGGACAGGTGATGACATTATAAGCAAAGCTAGAAGGGAGTGGAGTGAGAGGGAGTGGTGGGGAGTCCAGAGGTATTATCTGAGATGCTGAAAAGTCTACTGAATGGAGATCCCACGGAGAGGAGGAGCCAGCACTGGTCTGGATGAGGTCTCTGCATAGAAGGATGGTTCATAAGAAGGTCTTGGGGAGAGACAGGGAGACAATTGTAGTCAGGGCAGAGTGATAAGAAGCCGGTGCCCACCTAGGTGATGGTGACACACACCTTTAATCACAGCACTTAGAAGGCAGAAGCCAGTCTGGTCTACAGAGCAGAGTTCCAGGACAGCCAGGCCAGGGCTACACAGAGAAACCCTCAGGAGGAGAAAAAAAATAAAAATAGAAAAAGGAGGGGTGGATGCCCCTCCCCTGGGGCTAGGATAGGACTCAGGATTGGGGCTCCCACCCAAGTGACTAGTAGTGGACGGTACACACAGAAGGAGGTAAACAGAATTAAAATGAATTTCAGAGGTAGTGCTTGATTTGATATCCAGTTTGGCACCTGGTGCATAATAAGTAAGTACACAATAAATATGAGGTCCAGCTACTATGAACCCTGTCCACGAATGGTTTCCATATTCCTTGTGCCAAGCACAGCCCTGAAGATGGTAGATACTGAAGATTCTGGTATGGCGGAGTGAACACCTTTTATCTGCGATACCTCAACAACAGCCTGTAACATCACCATGCCTCGGTTCCCTGATGTGGGATGTCCTTCTGTGCGCTGTGATGACATGCTTCTCTTATTGGTTGATGAATAAAGCTGTTTAGGGCCAGTGGACAGGCAGAATTTTGCTAGGCAGGAATTCCAACAAAGAGGTAGGGAGTAGGAAGACATAGAGAGAGACGCCATGTAACCACCAGGGAGGCATGATGCCAGGGCATCACCTAGGTAAACCACAGCCATGTGGAGACGCACAGATGAATAGAAATGGGTTGATAATGAAGAGAGAGCTAGCCAGTAAGAAGCCTAAGTCAATGGCCAAACAATTATAAATATATGTTAAGTCTCTGAATGGTTATTTCATAGCAGCTGCAGGGACCTTGTAGGCAGAGAGAAACTGGTCCAGTGGGAGAAAGTCTCTTTATAGTTTCCTTCTCTGTGAAGTGAGGGTAATAACAACCCCCCCCCACCGAGTCCTTGTGAGAAACCAGTGGGCTTTGCCTATGTGGAACTCTAGAGACACATAGTATATGTCCAGGTGTTAGGAGTTGCTTTTATTCTTATTATTTACTTGCAGGCTTCCTGTGTATGCCAGGCTCAGCTGTGAGTTACACGAGAGACTCTTGTCCCTTGTCCATGTGAGAAAACCATTTCTATGGCGATCCTCGGCAAGGACCTAACTTAAAGAGACTCGAGGGATTTTAGTATGTGGTTCTGTGCGTTGTGAAGTTGTAACAGAATATCCAAGGCTGGCTAAATTATGGAGAAGATAAATACATATCTCACCATTCTGGAGGCCAAAGTTGGGGAATTGGTGAGGGCCGTTTTAAAGCATCAGAGCCTCTTGGGGGACACCACATGACCTAGGCAATGAGTCACTCTCTCATGACAAATGATGTCAGCTTACTCTAGACACCAGAGCATTCATGATCTGATCACTTTAAATTTCCCACTGATCAACACTGATACATTGACCACAGGCCTCCAACGCATAAACTTTGGGGAACCCACAAAGCATCCCAGCATGGTACGAAGATTGCCTGGGTTTTCTAAGAAGTAAACATGGTGTGGATGGAGAGAAGTTCATGCTCCGTTGTTTTGGAAGGCCGCATGACTCAGGGAACGCCAACCAAGAACGGAGTCTTGCCAAGCAGACCCATGTCGATGTGTTTGTAACTGATTCCAGGCAGTTCTGATGTTAGGTGTTAGTAACCTGACTGCCAATTTTGTCTCCAAACATGGCCATACTGGGGCATTACAAATCATTGGGCTTTTATTTCTCTCTACACGTGAAAGCTTGAGCATGCTATACATCGTCTTAAAAACTATATTCATAGGAAGATCATACTGTACAATTTTGGTTGCCTTCAACAACATACTAGGGGGCGTACTAGGAGTAACTAGTGTTGGGTTTTCTGCAGGGAACAGGTCAGAAAATCAGAGCTTGCCTTCTAGAATGGTCAGTAGAGTTCCAGGCACGTAGACACCCCTTAGAGAAGATACCCCACCCAATTGCCTCCCTGACCTTCGAACTGCACTTTCATCGGCCTCTAAAACACGGCACGCACACTCTTTTGCTTTGTCTGGTGTATACGTATGTTGTTCAAAGGAGCAGACGCATTGGTAACATTTGCATGCGTGTATACCGTATACTTTGTTCACCCTGCCTCTGTTTCCTTTTCGCCTCCAGCCGGTCCCCTCTCACTTCCCGAATACCTTCCCATCTGCTTCTGTGGCTTTCTGTTTCTGGACTGCACACATGAAACAAACCACAAGATTTTCATTCGTCTTTCTTAATGCAATGATTTATAGCCCCCCCCCCCCCCCCCCATTTTCCTGCAAGCGTCAAGACTTCACTCCTCTTCTTTATGGCAGAATAAAACTCCACCGGAATACATTGAGGGTTATCTTCATCTTCATTTGTTGATGGGTATCTAGGCTGGTTCTCCTTCTAGGCAACAGTGGATAATTCATTCAGCGACAGGCGTGGGTGAGCAGGTATCTTTCGGTGTGTTGACTTAGAGTCCTCTGGGTATGTGTTTGACACTGACAGAGCTGAGTCATGTATTTTTCTGATTTCCCTAGTGACCACACTAATTTATATCCATTAACAGCAGTGTGCTGGGGCCATCCCCGTCCCTGCCTTGTTTAATGCCTTGATGGTAGCGCCTCTTAACCTCTTTCCCCGTAGACCAGTGGTTCTCAGCCTTCCTAATGCTGCCACTGTTTATTACAGTTCCTCGTGCTGTGATGACCCCCAACCAAAAAATTATTCTCGCTGCTACTCCATGCCTGTTGTGCGCCGTAAATGTCTGTGTTTTCTGATGGTCTTAGGTTGTTTCATGCCTTCCAAGGGGTGGTGACACACAGGCTGAAAACCATTACTTTGAAAGTTCCAGGACTAAAGAAGTCTCAGTGTCCTTCCATCCTGGTTGGATTTTATCGTTCAGAGTAAAAGACACCAGGTAAGACATATTTGGACCCTCTTGTCACTGACACCGTGTTTCTCTGGACCTTAGTCTCTTCATCTCTCAAAGTGAGAGGAGGGTGTTTGGTTGGAGATTCCTCCCAGCTATGGGAACACCAGGCAGCAGACCAGAGACAGCGGAAACCACATCCACTAGGAGTATAACTCAGGCTGGGCCCAGAAATCGAGGCAAATTAGGAGCCGCTCAGGACCAGCTCTGCCCACCAGGCCATCCCATGCCCACCGTCTGTGTTCCTATCTGCAGTTTCCCCGAGTACAAAGCAGACCTGAGTAGAGATCACCAATGAGAGGTGGGCTGAGGCCCATCTACCCTCAGAAGCCCTAAGAAACTTGTCAAAGGTTGGGTTTACTGAGAAAGGGAAAATGCCTCCATGCAGAAGAGACTTTCTCCGAAGGCTGCATTTTTATGAGTGACTTCCTTGGATAAATGGCTCAGGGATCAATTCACCCTGTGAGAGTGAACATGAATGAGAGTCAAGCAGGTATCTGTGGCCTCCACATAGCTGATCCCTTCCCCAGGGAGGCTGGGCACCCTCCAATTCTCTGAGTAGAGGTGGAAGAGAGACTGCCCCCCGTTAGAGAGACCGCACTTTCCTTGCGTTCCTCTTGCTCCTGAACCGAGCCTATCCCTTGTCTCTTCAGGGAACCGTCTGTGACCACACCCTTGCCTCCTCACACCCACTTCCTTGACTAGCAAGGATGGATGCCTACATGTCTCAAATTCCAGGCCTGTGGGAGCCATGCCTTGTAATAAAATCTCATGGGTTTGAGTTAGTTGTCTAAGGCAGTTGGTTATTGCGAAAAAGGAACTAGATTGCATAAGGACTCGTGTGTAGGAATTCAACAGCATTCACAAATGACTTATTGACTAGAACCCTGGATGACAGGAAGTCCAGAAGCCCTTACCAGAACCTCGGTGGCCTGTGCTGGGTTGTTGAAATTCATCTCAGCATCAGCAACAGTTACTTGCCGCGTTGCTATGACAGCACCAGAATCAGTTCGTTTGCCCTGTTGCTATGACAGCATCCGTTCACTTACCCTGTTGTTACTGCTGTTATGACAAAATATCTGGCAAAAGCTACTCAAAAAAGGGAAGGTTTTACTTTTGCTCACACAGGGCTGGGGTGCTGCCCGTCATGTCGGGAAGGGAAGGCTAAAACAGTTTGAAGCAAGTGTTCACGTAGTCTCAGTCAGGGTTCTATTACTGTGAAGAGACGCCATGGCCATGACCAACTCTTACAGGAGGAAACCTCAAAGCCTTCCTGCAGTGACAACAAGGCTACACCTCCTAATCCTTTCAAATAGTACCACTTGCTGGTGACCAAACACTCAAACCTATGAGCCTATGGGGGCCATTGTTACGCAAACCACCACACGTACCCACACAGGAAACAAAGAAAGATGAATGTCCATACTGACCTTATTTCCTATTCCTGCCTAGTCTGGGAGCACAGCCCACATTTAGAGAGAGTGCTCCCCTTTCAGCTAATCTAGGAACTCCCTCTCAGACATACCAAGAAGTCTGTTGTTTGCTTGTTTTAATGTGGTAATTCCAAATCAGGTCAAGTTGACACTCAAGATTAACCATCGTGGAATGCTCCATATGCATTGCAGGACCAGATGTCATAGTGTTCTAGCAACCTTGGCAGAAGGCAGGCCCATCCAAGCTCATCATTGTAAGGGTCTTTGGTTACCAGGGTGTCTAGAGAGACGTTTCCAGTTCTCTGTGTTCCAGACAAGGCATGGTTTCTTCTGTGATGAGCTGTAATCTACCTCACAAATCATCCCCACCCTCTGCTCCCTGTTTCCTTCTCTTGAGCTTTGTGGGTGTCCCATTCCTGCTGAACAGCCTGTGGTGGGTAAGAAATGCTCCTCAATGAACCCACATTTTTATACTATCTCAGCTCCCCTTCCGTGGTCCCTGAAACATGGTCACAGCCATTGGTGTCTTGAGCCCATCCTCAGCCCTGGGGAGCTCTCTGGGTCTTCCTCCTGGGGCCTTTCCAGAAGGACGGTATTCCTCCTGAAAAGCCAGACTAATCTCATTATCTCTTCTGTCTTTGCCATCTGGACCGTGACCGCCACCACACTGTTGCACAAATCCTGGTGGAGTGGAGGAGCCAATGAGTGACTTTGAAAGATGCTGCTAAGATAATGGGTGGTTAAAATGGGCCTTTGGCAATTTAAAACGTTTCACTAAGTTATTTTTATACAGTGCACCCCTGGGTCCAAAATATCCTTAAGCCCTGAAGTCCTAAAGCGAGTCTCCCTTTTAACCTTCCAGTTCCATTCCAGAGATGGACGCCCGTGGAATGTTCCTTCTTTTTGAGACATCTCCCTTTTAAATGTTTTACACAATTGGAGAAATGCTATACACATTGCTCAGGGGTAAAAATGGAAAAATAAAAAGGCTTCTTCAATATAAAGAGAAAGTAGAATATAGAACAAGAGATTGCTTAGTTTTACTCCTTTCAACAATATGATGGATATAGGGAAATTCTTATAGCGTTCACGCACACGCGTGGTTTGATCAAGCTCCTGTTAAAGCCAAGTATGACGCGAATAATGGTCACCACCAGGGCCTGTAGCCTCCACCCTGTCGGCTGTTGTTTCTATGTTATTCACGTTTGGACCCAGTGGCTTTCTTTCGGATGGCAGCGGTGGGGTGTCCTTGTGCGTTTATCTCATGTGGATTGTATTTATTTAATGATGAACGTGTCATATTCATTGCTTCCAAAGACAACAAAGACACTTCAAAGGCTGGGACCAGGCCGCAAGAGACCACTGCTCAGCATGTCACCCTCAGCACATTTGTGGGTACATGAGTAGGCAGACATTCCGGCAGACGCATTTCTTCCAGGGTGATTTCTAGGTTGCTCCAGTTGACAAATAAAGTAACCATCGCGACAGCTTAGTCAGTAGAGTGCTCGCCCAGCAGGCACAAAAACATGGGTTCCCCACCCTCAGCATAGCATGCATGGTGTATGCCTGCAACCCCAGCGCTCAGAAAGTGGAGGAAAGAGGAGCAGAAGTTCAAGGCCATCCTGCAAAGTGAGTGCAAAGACAGCCCGACTACACGGGACCCTGTGCATGTGCCACCCACACCCCGAAAGCGCTTTTAGTTAGAATGTGCCGGGCTATTCCACAACAATGCACTTTGAACCCTCAGGGTCTTGACGCAATGAAGGTTTGCCTCTTGCACAGGGAAACCCTGAAACAGGTCAGAGCAGGATGGCTCTCTTCTGGGAAGTCATGTTAACTCCCCCCCCCATCTCTGCAGATTTTGTTATAATCTTATCATGTGGCCACCAAGGACCTGAAAGGATGGGGGGAGGGGGGATTTTTTTTCCAGGGCCTTTTATGCTCAGGCTGAGAAACGGCACGTAGAACTCGCAGCCATGAGTGCTGGCCCGTGCTTTTGTGACCTCAGCATGACTGTGTTGGAATAGGCAGCACTATCCTGCTGTGTGTCCGGAAGAGGAAATGGCATGCTGAGCACAGAGCATTGTGTTTGCTCTATGAAACTGTACCGAAAGTCTATAAACACAGAAAATGAAAACACCATTAGAAAGTGACTTTTTGTATGAGTACATTGTGAGTAATTTCTTGTTTGTTACGTATCTTGTGAATAATTTAAGGGTGTATCAGCCAAACAATGGAAAACATTTTTGAAACAAGAAAAATATCTTTATGTTTTCTGTGGCTTTGACAACTCAAAACATACCCGTTTTGGCTGAGGATGCGGGTCACTTGCTGGAGTACTAGCCTAGCATGCATGAGGCCCTAGGTCCAATCTTTAGCTCTTCAAGAAGGAGCATGGTGACCCAGCAATTGGGATTTCAAGGCAAGGCAGAGCTTCGTAAGACCCTGTCTCAAAAAAGAACATGACAAAGAGAAGATGGAGAGAAGGGAAAGATAAAGGGATGGAGGGGTGGAGAAGGGAGCAGGAGAGGCAGGCGGAGGACAGGCAAGAACACACCCACTTTGAAGTTCATGAGGCCAAACAGTTGAGAATCAAACAAACCACCAGTGCAAGTTCAAATCAAATCCCGGTTTCCTCTGATTCCAGCCTTCAGCCGCCCCTAGCTTCCTACCAAACCATTTCAGTTTGTTTACACACAGAAACACTACTGATAGCTCTGGACTCTCCCCTACAGTCCTTGTTTGCTTGGATGGCATTCCCAATCATCACAGCTACCCTTTCCCCAGCACAAACAGCAGCACCTGCCTCAGCAGCAAGCAAGCAGCCCAGGCTGAAGGGTCCTGTCTGCAGCCTCCTGGATGCCACATGGAGTCCCGGGAGAGACTAGGCCTGGAGCCCCAGCAGGAGCAAGCAGATCTCATGTCCCCGGGAGGGCAGATCCGAACTGGGAACTGGAGACCCAGCTGAGCCCAAGGGTTGAGACGCTGAGCTCTGCAGAGCCATGTGGAACACCTGCTGTTTCCTCATGGACACATCGTGAGCTTGTCTCCCCACGCCCTGTAGACACCCGAGTGAACAGGAGAAACTGACATGGACCTTTGGGATGTTAGGCCCTCCTCAGAGGTTAAAAGGAAGAGATTGGGCATGCAAATCCCTGGAACACTCACATTTTTTAGGGCTCGTGCCTTCTCTTTGTCACTCAATCTGACCATGGGATGTTGGCAGATTCTGTTCCAGGTTCTCAATGAGTCTGAATCATTGATCTCAACGTGGTCACTGATTATTAATCACATAACTAATTAATTACTATTTTATAACAGCACAGGAGGAGTGTTGCTGTACAGGGCAAGATAAATGACACAGAGTTGGACTCAAATAAAACAGCTGTCACGGGCGATGGTCTGCCTCCTCCATCCAAATCCATGCGGTGACGCCCTAAACCCTGGGATCCGCACTGGGGGACAGGGCTTCACCAAGGCCATTGGTTAAAATGGCATCATCTGATCCCTGCCAGTCTCATGGTGAGTGATGTCCCGAAGGGAAGTGGAGATTAAGGCAGAGATGCCTAGACAGAGGGCTGCAGGAAAATACCAAGACGGGAGGCTGTCTGCAAGCCAGGGAGGGAGGACTCAGCCTGAGGCCCTGGGTCAGGGACTTCCAGCCTCCACAATCATGAGAAAATACTATTGCTGCTGCGAAAGTCTGTGACTAATACAGCAAGGTGTTAGGTACCCACCGCTGGGACAAAATACCAGGTGCCAACAGCTCTGTGACAGCGTGTGGAGGGCAGAAGCTGATGCTGCTGTCTGTCTCGGCCATTTTCCACCTTGTGTTTTGAGACAGGGTCTTAGCTAAACTCCGCCCACCTCCGCAGTACTGGGTTACAGGCACGCATTGTTTCCCCTGACTTTTACACGGGTCTGGGGTCAGAACGTAGGTCCCCATTCTTCTAGGGCAAGCATTTACCAACTGAGCCATCTTGCTGAGTCTGGAAGAACAAAAGGTTATTTGTGTGGGCTGTCCCATGCACTGTGTGAGGTGCCCTGCATGCCAGGACCCAGCTTGCACAACCTCTCTGACCTCCCCGCTGCCCTGCCAGGTCATCTGGTCCACTGACCATGCTCACACATTTAAAGGCCTGGTCGATGTCTAGGGCACGGCTTAGAAACTGGGGCATAGACCACTATCGATTGGTGGAGATGAGGCAGGCAAGGTCATGGGGAGTTCATTTATCCATTCACCCAGTTGTTCATCCAGTCAAGAAACTGGTTCACAGCCAGTGATTATTGAGCTGAGGTTGGAAAGGCGAATGGGGCTTGGTCCTTATGCTCACATACTCGCCATTGCACACCTGAAGATTTTACGATGGCTACCCATCATATGCATGCTTTCCAAAGTGGGTCATGACTTGGGGGATAAAAAGCCAGTATCTTACTAACCCAGGCTGGGAGAGAGGGGAACATGCAGAGGGACACGCCGTGGGGTATGTATAGCGATGCTGCTGTTTGTTCTTGTATCCCCTCCAGACCAGGGTCTCAGCGTGTAGCCTGAGTTAATCTGGAGTGCCCAGCACTCCTGCTTTAGCCGTCTGAGTACTGAGATTGTAGACAAGTGTCCTCACACTGGGGCTCTCGTTTGTGACAAAGAGGTACAGTAAGAGCAACTTTATCCCCCACCCCCCACCCCCCACCCCCCACGGTTCTCAGAGCCTCACTTGAGCCCACTTTTATGAATGTGGAGTCACACTAAGTAAGGTGAGGCAATACCCGTGCCAGGAATGTAGCTCTGTGTCCTTTGTCAGGCCGTGCAAAGCCCTGAGTGAGATCCAAAGCCCACACCCACACAGGAGCCACAACCCAGACTTTGATGCTACAGCTCAGGCTGTCCAGATAGAACGCAGCAGCGGGAAAATGTGGATGTAGGAGGGGAACCCAGAAGGGACGGAAGCTCAGAGCTGTGCAAAATGGCTTCACAGGGCTGCTCTTAAGTGCTGGGAAATGGTGGACGAATTATAGAAGGCGCCATTCTTCTTTGCAAGGTTAGCCTGCTGGGTCCCCAGAAACCTTGCAGCCAAGGTCATTTAGCCACTGAGAGTAGAGATGGGGAGATGGGAGAGAGGGTTCACATTCCTATTTTCCATTTTTCGTCCTCTAGTTAAACACAAACCAAATGATAAAAAGGTTCCTAGAACATTTGTTAGCAGTAGCCGGGTGCATGTGCTAAGCTCTGGTGGAACTCCTCAGTAGATGGGGCCACAGCAGGGAATGTTTAACCAGGGACAGTACCGGGAGGTCCGTGCCTCCCAGAGCCTAAGCCGCAGCAGTGACCTTGGGCATTCCAGAAAATGCTGAGCAGGGTTTCTGTTGCCCAGAGCCTCCTCCACTGTCCAACCCAGGCCTGGGCTTCGCTCAGATCCGTTTGCCTTCCTGCCACAACAACAGTCCCCCAGAGAGGATAGCAGGACCTTGCAAACCAGGACAGAAGTACTGGAGAGCTGGATCACTCTCAGAGAGAGACACTGAGCACAAAGATGGGGTCAGTGCTGACTTAGGCTGTGTGTCACCTTAGTTAAGGATTTATGGAAAGCAAGAGCCTGGCACCCAGCCACAGCCACCTTGCTGTCCCACCAACAGGGACCCTTGAGACCCATCCTGAAGCCCTGCCCCCGCCACGTCAGGTCAGGAGCTTCCGTAAGTTTCTCCGCAATCCCACAACCCTACAGCTGGCTCAGTCCAGGCACAAGCTAGGTGTCGCACTTCTGTGTTCATGCGCCACACACCCTGCCTCCACATTTACTTCCCTGTGATTATTTGAGGAGACGTGCCCGTAAGAGGGGAGCTGTGCAAAGGCCCTGAGGCAGCAGTGTTCACAGCCATGACTGGAAACAACCTGAAGGAGGCTACAATGGCGTCAGCAGAGACCACAGAATATGAGAGAAAGAAATGGCCACGGCCGCATAAGCTCAGCACACTCCACGCACTTGGTGGCTTTGCATAGCACGCTGCATGTCTTTGGTACGAATGAGGAGGGGTGGTTGCCCATTACTGATGGACAGGAAGTAATAGATCGTTAGTGCTCACGGTCGGTGCTGCTACAGCGAGGGGGCCTCCTCAGGGCCGAGGATGATTGGTCAGCCTCACGCGATGCCTCCCGGGCCTTGGCATCTATCCAGTAGCCCAGAGCTCAGCAGACTGCACACTGTAGCTGCCCCTCAAACTGTGTCCTCTTGAACGTTTCTTTGGGTTGAGACGTTCCACACCTGGAAGCTGTCCCACGGCCTGTGATAGGACAGCACACAGATGGCTCAGGCTGTGTGATCCTGGCCCATCCTTTATCCCTGTATGATGATGGTCATGGCTGTCCCATGGGCTGCAGTGAGCAAGAGAGATGAGCTTCTACGATGGTTAACTGTGGACAGAACATTTCATCAGCCATTCACCATTGTCTACATTCTACATGTGACCAAATGAGAGGTACTAACCCTTTCCTCACGGCACACCCCCAAGGCTTCTCGCCAGCGGGAAGACAGTACAGTCTGCAGAAGGCAGCAGCCTCCAGCTGAAGCCTCCGGGGACAGTGGTCTTCTCTATACGGATCTATACGGCACACACTCTGTGGCACGACAGTGTCCAAGAGTCCACTGTAGGCCCAGTCACAGGGCTGACAGCAACCTTGCTTCCTAGGACCTCATCAACTTCCTGTTGACGCCCAGCCACTTCCCACCTCCTCTGTTCTGGCATCATGGCCACACGAGTCTGCAGGCCCAGAGTGAGGTAGGCTCACGGTGCTAAATAAGATGAAACCTCAGAGACACAAATCATTCTGAGTTCATCTGTGACATCCCAGTGACACCTGGCCCCGTGCATCTTCAAGACAGCTTCCTGCCCGCCCCCAGGCAGAACGCAGCTCCTGGCTGAGCAGCTGTGATCAAAGGGAAAGGAGAAAGAGAAGACACAGGCAGGCATTCCCTCCCTCTCCTCCCGAGGCTGTGATGGAAGCCGCCCTGCCTGCCTGCCACACCCTCCTGCCAGGAAGGCTGAGCCCTCTGAAACTTAGAGCCAAATTAATATTCCCCTTCAAAGATATTTACTACAGATAGTTCACCAGTGTCAAGAAAGCAAGTATTACACAGCTTCATGTGGCCCACAAACATACATATGTTCCTTTCTCTTCTCTATTGTACACACACACACACACACACACACACACACACACACAGAGGTATGCTTACAGTAAAAGTCCTTATCTGACAGGTTGAAAAGCCTCGCTGTCTACACAGACTCGGGGCAGAGGGGACTGGGGCAGAGTTGTTGCTGCCTCCGGGCTTGGAGCACCAGCTCTGCAGCTCTGCCTGTCTTCTGGCCTCCAGCTGCTGGGGACCTGGATTCAGGTCCTCATACCACACCTAACCTAACCGTGGGAGCCATCTTCCCCTTCCCAGTCCCTCCACGTTTTGTTTGCTTAGCTTTGTTGCTGGGAGCGTTGGGATGGAGCAGGGGCTTCCTTGCATTACATGGAGATGAAAACACCTTTCAGTGACAATGCAAAGTGATCTGAGCCTCACACCTGCAGTCCACAGGGGCTGCCATCTCTGGATATATGATCTGTCACTTGGGCTGGGGTCTCTTCCCCTGACTAACCTTGGAACAGCTGCCAGCACAACACCCCTACACACACACACACATACCACACACCACACACACACACACACACACACACACCTACACACACACACACATCCCTACACACACACATACCACACACCACACACACACACCTACACACACACACACACACACACACACACACACATTCCTACATACACACATCCCTACACACACACCTACACACACACACACACACACACACACAGGAGCTCAAGCAGTCAGCTTCCCTGGGTCAAATGTGGAATGTGTTGTTTTGTTGTGTAATTAACAGTATTCACTTTTAGGGCCTGACTTGGGCCTGGGTGCCAAGAGCATTCCTGAGGGGTCAGGGGGAGGTGTTTCCTGCGCAGGAAGCTCCTGCCAGGACCACTTACTTGGTTTATGCTCTTCAGAGCAGCTGCAAAGCAAGCCTCGCTGGGCCCTGCTGTGTGCCAGGCTGCAGACCCACAAAGATGGGGGGGGTATGAGAGGACAACTGTGGGAAGGTCAGCGACACCAACGAGTCCAGGACACAGTGTGTGTGTGGGGGGGGGGACAGGTGACACAGAGGGTAGCTCCTTGGGCCCTGAGCACCAATGTCCCCGTTATGCTAAAGAGTGAGCCATTTGCAAAGAGACTCTTGGAAAAAACAAGAAGAATGCTTACTTTTTCTTCCTTTCAAAACTACACAGTGCTACGGAATGTGCCTGTTCAGCTAATACAGAGTCCTCAGAGATCACCCATGTGGGCTGCAAATACGTTTCTTTTCCTAGCATTTTCTCCCAGGTTTCAGAATAACAGGGCCTGGCAGTCCTGGTGTGCAAGCTGCACATGGCTGCCACACACATAGCCACGAGAACAGTCCTAGCCATACTGCAGCCTCTGTGTGTCCTGCAGCCTGTGTGCCCTGGCACACGGCACCGCTTGGCCACCCTTACACGCTACTCAGCGCAGTAAAGGTGTTCCTGAGCTGCCTGCATTCGAACCCCTGCATCTTTAATCCATGGTTGTTCTACGACCTTGGACAAGGTCTTTAAAGTCTTTGTTTCCTCTTCTTGGTGTGAAATAGATTCTTGCTGTAAATCACAGTGTCTCTCTTACATAATGCAGCCAGAGAGCACAGTTAAAATACGGAAGCTTCTGTGAACATCTGGAGTATGAGGACCACTTGGCATCTGCTACCAGGCTGCCAGCAATGCCCCCGCTCCTGTGTACACCCCCACCGCTTTGCCCCCTGCCCCGCACCCGCCTCGCTTCCCTCTCACACCACGACAACCTTTGCTTCTGTGAGTAACAGGCGTTCATGGAAGGAGCTTCCTGTGGGGGTCAGAGGGGCATGGATCTGGTGGCTTCTTCTTTCCTTCCCAGCGACCCTCAAAAACACGCTCCTTTGCCCACCTGTTCTCCATGCTCCTGCCACCTGTGGGGTTTCACAGAGCATGCTGCTCCTGCAGCTGCGGTGATTCTGGAGCCCAGGAGCAGCAACAGGGACATGAATGCGGGGTCTGGAGGAGGAGAGGCTGTAAAGAAGCAGCGTGCATGTTCTGTCCCGGTGCTGAGCTGCCCTGGCTCCACCTTCTGAGTTGTAGGGTCCAACTCTACTCACTGTCCAGGATCCTGCCCCATCTCCTGGCAGCCTGGTCCCTAGGTCTCCTGCAGAGCTTAGCTCAGTCCTTCCTGCAGGTGGTTTGGGTCAACCTGGCTTTTAACCGCCTTAGTTGCTGGAAAACTGAACGTTTTTCTGAAGGCAGAGGTTGGGGTGACTCGAGACAGACAGGGTGGAGGTACAGGCAACGAAAGTATACGGTGAAAAGGTTGTGAGGTCGGGTTTCCGGCTCGGCCTCACTGCTCCAGTCCCTGGGATGGGGGGGGGGCACTCCACCTCTGTGAGTTCATCGTCCTCAGTAGGCTAGCCCACCATTTATGCCTGCCTGCTCTGCCCCTCTTGGCACTGGGCAGCACATGACCCACCCCCTGGTTCTTAGTCAATTTCCTGTTGCTGGGATAAAATACCCCCATCGAAGCAACTTAAGGGGAAGGGTTTACTGGCTCACAGTTCTAGGGTGCAAACTATCCCAGTGGGAATTCCAGGCAGCTGCTACATTGTAGCACAGTCAGGAAGCAGAGGCGCTGGCTTCACTTTCTCCTTTTTTATCCAGTCAGGACCCTGACCTAGGAAGCAGTGGCCCCCACGCTTAGAGTAGGTCTTTCTACCTCAGTCTCATCTAGATAGTCCCTCACAGGCTTCCCTGAGGGGGGAGGGGAGCAAGCTAAAAAAAAACGCCTCACACCTGTGTCTGGAGACCTGTCTCCCAGGTGCTCCCAGATCCTGGAAGTAGAAAGTCAACATGAACCCAAGGAAACAGGAAGGCCTGGGAAGAGACTGTAGAGACGCTAGAGACAGCCCAGCTACATTCCTTGTGCTTTGCGTTCTGAACCTCCCGGCCAGACTCAGCATCCTTCTGATGCCTCAGCCTGGGAGAAGAAAGCAACACTGTATTGGCATAGCTGTCTCTTCTAGAACGGAAAGACGTTGCCTATTGGCAGACAGAGCCATGGGCTGCAGTCATGGCAATAAACTCGGCCACAGGCAGATCCTTGCCTAAGAGTTTACCCACCACTCCCGGATGGATGCCTCCGTGGTCTTAACATGCTCAAGGGAAGGTTAATGAGAAAGCAGTTACCCGGGGTGGGACTCCAGGGACGTAACTTTTCAAAGTTGTCAGCTGGACAGGACATTTTAGGGATGCAGCTGCCTCAGTCACCCATGCTCTTGTTGGTCACCCCTCACCCCTCACCCATTGTGTGTAGCCCACCGTCCACGCTTGCTCCCATAGCAACCCTCACCCGGGCTCCCGTGGGTAACCCTGTTAATTCACTGGTTCACCAAGCTGGACCCGGTGTTAGTGGAGTGAATATTCAAGTTTCTCCAGAGATAGCCATACAAGTACCAAGTCTCACTGGGCTCAGAAACCAGGCCTAGAAGAACACACCATGGACCAGGGTTTGAAACCATGTTTATTATATTTAAGCTGTAGCCCTAATACTGTTTCCCTCCCCTGCACCCTCCCCCAGCCCCAGGGTTTTCCTGAAGACACTGTGAGAAGGGCCTGGCTCAGATCCCCACCAGATGGGGGGACGGGGAGGAAACTCCCACTGAGTTTGCTCCATGGAGATTGTGGGACAGTGACACACCGGACATGCTACACACACACCACACGCCTCCCGGTCCCGTGACGACCATCACATGAGCTGTGCTGGTTCCAGGCTCCAACAAAGGCAAGACCTGATCACTTCCGTCCATCTGGCTACTTGGCCTACAGACAGTGTTTATATGAGTTCTCCAATGTAGAGCTGGTCCCTACACATAAAAGTGGTGTCTGATTCCCAGGTCCCATGGCCACTGCCTGTGGCTGCTGTGATATGACTGTAGGTTGTTTCTGCTGACTGCTGTAGCGTTCTCTCCCTCTCTCTCTCTCTCTCTCTCTCTCTCTCTCTCTCTCTCTCTCTCTCTCTCTCTCTCTCCTCTCTCTCTGTGTGTGTGGGGGGGAGGGTGGCACATGAGCTGGCACGTGTGTCCAGTGCTCTTGCTGGCCTCTGCAGCCACCACACACAAGGATCTCTCAAACTGCTCCTAAAAGAGGTTTCAGTTTGGAGATGGTACAAGACAAGGCAGAGAATGTTAGTTCCTATAAAACCGTTATTCCTCACCTCAGTGGGGCCTTCCCTCCACTGTGCACTGTTGTGGGAGCTATTGTAACCACAGGATCTTGGTTCTGAGCAGGGTGATCCTGGGAAAGTCAATCTAATCTTCCTGAGTACTACTGTCTTCATTGATGATATATACTCATCAAATGTTAAGAATTAATAAACGTTGTGCTACGATGGACAGTGTTTGATTTGAATTCTTTTTTCTTCCTCATTGCTGGAGATAATCCCTTCCTTCCTTTCTTCCTTCCTTCCTTTCTTTCTTCCTTCCTTCCTTCCTTCCTTCCTTTCTTCCTTCCTTCCTTCCTCCCTCCCTCCCTCCCTCCCTCTCTCCCTTCCTCCCTCCCTCCCTCCCTCCCTCCCTTCCTTCCTTTCTTCCTTCCTTTCTTCCTCCCTTCCTCCCTCCCTCCCTCCCTCCCTCCCTCCCTCCCTCTCTCCCTTCCTCCCTCCCTCCCTCCCTTCCTTCCTTCCTCTGTCTATTGGCGTATCAGCAGATCCAAAGGAGCAGCTACTTGTGAGAGTATGTGGCCTCTAACTGGCTAGTGCATCTGTGTCTAGGAGCTGAGGAAAGGAGACCCGAGGCAATATCCTCACCTTCAGCATTTATTGGGCAGCACTGTAAGACTCGCCTAGATAGCAGTGTGCAGACAGCGAAATGCCAACGCCATGCATTGCTTTTCAGGACTCTGTGACAGGGCTAGGGTGACATAACCCACAGCCATAGGAAGGAGGTGGAGTTGAATCTCATCTGTATTGCTGTAGAGAGCGAGAGGGGAATAGGGGGTGAGATGGGGACTCCTGCCTGCTGGGTGACACTCACATCTGTCCCACACCGGCTGTAGACAACAATGCAACCGTACTGTCTCTCACTGAGAATGCTCATATGGCCCTGCCAGGTGCTAACTCTATGATGGACGCTGGACAGAGCTCACTGAAAAGTTTCTGTACCTTGATAAGCCTCTCCTCTGACACAGCAATCCAAATCAGACCAGATCAAACCAAAGGAGAAAAACCCCGCATTTAATGGACACAACGCTCCCTGATGGCCTTCCAGTCCCCAGAGAGGAGACGGGAAAGGGAGGCCAGAAAACCACTTGTTCTGCTGGACAGCTTAAATACCCTGTGGGGGTGGTCTTGAGCATCTCTTGGGGAGGGGGTCCATCACTTTGAGGGCTCTGTGAGATGCGGCAGGGTTTGGAGAGGGATAGCGGAGGGGGCTTGGGGTGGAACATTGCAGACTCTTTGGGTATATGGATGCCAAAGGCTGGGGTGAGGCTTCCACCAGAACATCCGCCACTCTGGACTTGGCCTCATCTCTGCTCTACTGGTGTCTTGGTCCAGAGGAGGGTAGGGTGGATGCTGTCACACAATGTCACAGTGCCCACCTCCCCCTGGACATTAGGATGCATCTGACTCTGAAGGTAGAATTGGACCAGCATCACAATGGCTTTTCCTGGAACTAACTCTTGGGTGCTAAGGTTGGGAGGGCTTTGGCCAACTAACTAGTCAGCGGAGGCTTAGACACTCTGTGGGTTGAAATACAGGGTGAGCCGCTCCAACCGTGACCAAATTAACAGTGCAGAAGAAGACCGGAGTTCCTGTCTCCTGCAACAGTCTGGCTAAGCCACCCCTGTTCTAATGGCTGCTCATCTCTTCTCAGGACACCAGCCGTCTCGGCGTAGCCTGTGATGGCGATGACTCACCCAGGCCACCCAGCACGTGATCCCTGGGAGCCTGGCAGAGAACATTGATTGATCTTGTGGTTTCTGGAGTCACAGACACAAACAGTACTTCTCATTTCTGTTCACAAGCACAGACCACAGCAAAACTAAGCCCCGTGGCCTGGCCTGGCTGCATCGAGGCCTGGACAGGAAGCCTGTGTCCTTGTGTCCCCGTAATCGTGAGACATTAGTGGCCACAGAACGGTTCCTTCCATCTCATCCTTGTGGAAAGCTGTTCTTCCCAAATTGTCATTCCCTATCTCCTAGCTTTCCCCTTTGTAAGTGGGAGAAACATAGAAACATGGATAAAGCCATTTCCCTGTGGGCAGCTGCCATTGGTGTTGTTTTTAATTTAACTTTTAATTGATTCTTTGTGAATTTCATATCATGCATCTTGGCCCCACTCATCTTCCTGTTCCTTCAAATCTGCTTTCTGCCCTTGCAACCTCCCCCACAAGATAAAACAAAATGAAATTAAAAAGGAAGGAAGGAAAGAAGGAATAAAGGAAGGAAGGAAGGAAAACCCTGGTATGGACGCTGTAATGTAACACAGTGAATCACACTTTATTTATGAATAAAGGATGATTCCTTTATTCATAAATTTACTTGCAAGTTCCCGTTGCACGGAATTGGTCTGGTTCGAAGCCTCTGGTTTCTGCTCTGCTACAGACTCTGGGCCCTCATGGGGACTCCTCATGGATGTCCTGTGTAACGGAGGTCCTGCAGCTTTGGGTCTGCAGGACCTGCCCCTTCGTGTGCTGCAGTAGATCATAGATGGGGTGGATGTTGGGTGTTCAGGAGTACTCAGGAAGGCTGGGGCAGGATCCGTGCTGGAGAGTTTGGGGCCAGTCTCCTGAGCCGCTGTTTTGTCCCACTGAACTTCTTTCTGACTCTTCTAGAATCCAGGCTGGTCATATGAGAGCCGAAAGTTACGTTTTCGGTGTTCATTACTGTGCTTAAGAGACCCATGAAAAAAACTGCCTCTAACCTGTAAGGCCCTTGCCCAAAGACAAACACTTCCTGAAACGGTGGAGACCATCGTTAACGGGAGATAACGAGCCACATGTGTTTCTCCCCTCAACAAATTCGTTTGATCCAACTGTGCCAGCTGTGCTTGATCACATGTCGGTGGGAGGTACGTAACATCAGCCTACATAGTTGCCCTGGTTGGACCTGGTAGGAAACAGGACGGCCTTATGGGTGTGCCCTTTTAAAGGCTCTGCAAAATGTGACTTGTGGCCATTCTCTGGGAGAGAGATCAATGCTGCTTCTAGGTGGGTTTTCTCCCTTTTCTGTTTTTCTTTTTTTAAGTAGCCTGGGTCCTGAGCCTGCCTCTGTGCAGTAGTGTCTTTCTCACACCTTGCCTGGGTGTCATGGGTATCTCCACCAGGGAAGTAGACAGGACCCACTCAACCGACTTCTCATATTACCTCCTCTAGCCTCATGGCCTTTCCCTACCCCTTCCTCCAAAGCAAGCCTGACTGGCAAGCCAGGTGCTGGCTTCCCTGGGGTCTGGGATCTTTATAACCTGATGAGTTGTGTCCCCATTTATGCCATCAGCTTGGCGTCCCAGGCTCAGGGAAAGCTCTGAAGGTCATCAACCTTCAGATGGGAATGCTATAAGCTGTGCTTGTTATCTGATGTGTTTTTTTTAGCCTCTAAGACACTGGTTTGCAACCTGTGGGCCATGACCCCTTTGGGGGTTGCATATCAGATATCCTGCATATTAGATGTTTGTGTTACAATTCATAACAATAGCAAAACTACAGTTATGAAATAGCAACAAAGTGAGTTTATGATCGGGGGTCACCACAATGGAGGAGCTGTATTAAATGGTCTCAGAATTAGGAAGGCTGAGAACCACCGTTCTAAGCTGATGAACAGGGAACCATCCTGGTCAGCCAAGAACTGGATTCTTCTGTCCTGGCTGGCTTCTTGGTGTAGCAAATGGAGATAGATGGGAAGGATTTATTTGGAGGCACCTTGGGGACCAGGGAAGGGAGCAGAATTGAACCAAGGTTGGGTGGTCTGGTCGCCTGGAGCTGTGTAGGGCTGAGCTGTTGGCTCTGAAGATGGCAGTCACATGCCAAGGTATGGGCATTGTGAACTTGGTAGTTCAAGACAATAGAAATACATTGTCTCTCCGTTCTGGAGGCTGGGAATCTAAGGCTAAGGTGTTGCCTGCCGCAGTCTCCTCTGTTCCTCTCCTCTAAGAAATAATTCGGCGAAGAGACATAATTTAAGCAGAAGTTTATTGTTGGGGCCCACTGAGATGGCTCTGCTTCCTCTTGGCTTAAGGTCCAGAGAGTTCAAAACTATCCTTATTCTTCCAAGGTTAAAGTCATAAGGCCTAAATATCTAAGGCATGGCTACTGTAGGATGCTTGGTCTTGGTCTGAGAGATTTAGTCTAAGGCGTGGTTACCAAATGTTTTAGGAATTAAGGGAGAAAGTCTGTTTATTTCTTGTATCATGTTAAAGAAGTCTTTTGCCATTTTCTCTGTTTTTGGTTGGGGTATTAAGAATGTTAAAGAAGCTGGGTGGTGGTCCGTGGTGGTGTATACCTTTAATCCCAGCACTTGGGAGGCAGGGGTAGGTGGATCTCAGTGAGTTCAAGGCCAGCCCGGTCTACAGAGCGAGTTCCAGGACAGCTAGGGCTGCTACACAGAGAAACCCTGTCTAGAAAGCAACAACAACAGAAGAATGTTGACGAGCCTTGGCCCTGTCTCAACAAGATGATGGGACAGACTTAGTAGACTTCCTAGCAGAGGCCTCACCATGGAGCAGATGGGAGGAGGTGGAGTGGAGGGAGTGGGAGGAAAGGAGAGGGGGAACTGGGATTGGAATGTAGAAGATAAATTAATTTTTAAAAAGAATGTTGAAGAATGAACTGGGGCGCTCAGCATTCACTGGATTGCTCTCCTGACTCTATTCTGTGTCTCTGTCTTGTCCTTAGCACCGTTACCTGCCACTTCTCAATCCACACACCCCTCTCAGTGACACTTCGCAATCCATATCCTCTCTCAGGCATGAACAGGGGTTAAATCAGACTGGCGCCACAGAGACCACCTACTACAGACGACTACTACAGTTTATGACCCAAAGTGTGTGTGTGTGTGTGTGTGTGTGTGTGTGTGTGTGTGTGTGTGTAGAGAGAGAGACAGAGACAGAGAGAAAGAGAGGGGGAGAGAGAGACAGAGACAGAGAAACTGGAGCAGGGAACCTGAAGAATCAGGCTCTGCCTTGTAGATTTTTATGGTGTCTTTGTGAGCATGCATGAAGAGGCTAACATATTCATGGGAGTAAATGGGCCCTTTTCCCTTTCAAAACCCAGTAGGCCATATTTTTTCCCACAATCCTCTCGAATAGCTCATGGATATCAAAAGCACATTACCAATAGGCTTCTAATGGAGCTGTGGTCTACATGTTCAGCAGTGTGTAAGTGCCCAGTGCCTTAGGTTCCCATATATCAGGAGGAACATCCATCTCAAGGATGCTTACCCATAAGAGAGTGTCTCTTGACGAAGCTGCACTTAACTCCTTGCCTACCAGTCTCAAAGCAGGGTCAAGCTCTCCTCAAAGCTTCAGAGAACATCCTGGGAAACTTTGCCAGTTGTTACAGAATGGTTCTGAGGGAGATGTTTGAGAGAGATGCTGAGATGAATCACTGGGGAGTAAGAAGTTCATCAGAAAAGTTAGTAATACCACAGCAGGCAGACAGACAGCTAGACAGCCATAATAATACCACGAGGGCTCCAACAGGAGTCCAAACTCCAGCATCAGAGATGAACAGCGCGGCGGGGTCTCTGGAGAGGAATCAGAGCTCGTGAGGGAGAAGTGTCACTTCTTATACATACGGATGTGGAGGCATGTGGTGTCACAGCATCAAGAAATGAGACTGATTCCCAAGCCAGGTGAGAGGTTAGGAACTGGGTAGGGAGCAGGGTGTGCAGACAGGAGTACCCCTTTTGATATAAGCTCACTTCCCAGGCGAGAGATTCTGGCACCAGAGGGTTAGCCAGGACCTCGGTAGGGTTCCTGTCAGTATCTGTGAAGAGAGGCAAGGCTGCTTGAGCAGCAGCTGATTCTAGCTCTGACATGCCCTACCCTGTGCCCTATCCTGAAGGTGAGTCAGGCAGACAGCGTGCAATAGAGCCCAGCACATGAGTTAACTGAGAGTTGGGTCAAACGTATTCTGTGTTTTACTCTTCTGAGGTCTGGCATTTTGTTCCTGGCTCTGAAGCTTGCCTACGCCTGGCTTGTCTTGGTGCTTCCATTGGACATGAAAGATGAAAGGTGTAACTAAGGTTGCTGCTGACCACGCTTTTGTGATCAGAAAAGAACCAGGCTCGGGATAAAGCCAATACAAGAAGAGACAGAGATGGAAGACAGCCATAGAGGTTCTAGATTAGGTCTTCTGGGTCAGATGCATGTCGGGTGTTTTCTCTTGCAACCAAACCATCATGACTGGTTTGAGAAGTCACAGCAGTGTCCAGAAAGAAGCAAGTAGCGAATCAAATTTAGCAGCCTTGGACTCAGACCCCCAACACATCTATCCCTCAGCACTGAAACTAGATAAAATCCAGGTGGAATGGGGTCCAGGAATGGTCTTGAGTGGACACAGCAATCTGTAAGTATCCCTATGTAGTGTGAGTGAATGGAGGTCTCGCAAGTCATACCTTCGGAGCATTACTGACGATTGTGTCTGTCAGTTTTCTCACACTGTGACAATGAGTTTAAAAGAGGTTTGCTTAAGCTCTCTATTTCAGGATGCTAGTCTGTTGTCATTTGACCTTTGTCAATTTCGGCCTGTTAATGTCAACATAGGACGCATAGTGGCAAGCACCTCATGGTGCCTTGGAAAACACACACACACACACACACACACACACACACACACACACAGAGAAAGTTTTTTTTTTTTTTTTAAGTGAATCCAGGCTGGAGAGATGGCTCAGAGGTTAAGAGCACTGGCTGCTCTTCCAGAGGACCTGAGTTTAATTCCCAGCAACCATATGGTGGCTCACAACCATCTGTAATGAGATCTGGCGCTCTCTTCTGGCATGCAGGGATACATGCAGGCAGAGCACTGTGTACATAATAAATATAAATCTTTAAGAAAAAAAAACAGTCAGGCAGTGGTGACGCAGCCCTTTGATCCCAGCACTCCGGAGGCAGAGGCAGGTGGATCTCTGTGAGTTTGACACCAGCCTGATCTACAAGAGCAAGTTCCAGGACAGCTTTCAAAACCACAGAGAAACTCTGTCTCAATAAATAAATAAATAAATAAATAAATAAATAAATAAATAAATAAATAATGACTCTACACTGGGTCCCTGAATAGCTGTGTGGTTTGGGGAAGCTCCCTCAACCTCTCTGAGCCATTGCTATGACTGAGAAATGGAGGAAACAGTCATAGCAGGCCGACTGATAGCCCATCCAAGTAGAAATTCCTGATGCTTGTGTAAAGAGTTCTGTGAAAATGTGATCGAGCTTTGGACCTTGTGGAGGGAAGGTATAGTTGGAAGCTTTTAAGCATCCCGCCTGGTCCTGCAGCCTCTTATAAAATAATCTCTCTGAGGCTTAATATTAATTATAATTGTTTGTCCAATGGTTCAGGCATATTACTAACTAGCTCTCACATTTAAATGAACAGGTTCCTACTCACCTGTGAATCCCCATGTGGCCATGGCTTACCAGTAATGCTCTGGCATCCTATTCCTCCAGTGGCTACAAGGCATCTCCCTGACTCCACCTTCTATCTCTCCATATCTCTGTTTGGATTTCCCGCCTGCTCTGTTCTGCCTGGCTATTGGCCAAATCAGCTTCTTTATTAACTAATGTTAATAAAAACATATTCACAGCATACAGAGGGGCGTCCCACATCAGGAAAGTACCTAGGTGGTCCAGGTGACTTTAATGGTAAACCCTAGTGTCTCACAAGTCAGAAAAAGATTTGGTGCAGAATAAGGGAAATAGGGAATAAGGGGACTATCTCGGTGAGTAAAAGCACATGCTGTACATACCTGAAAACTTGAGTTCAAGAAAAGAAAAGGAAGCCGGTTAAAGGTGGGCGTGGTGGCACACCCCTTTAATGCCAACACTCAGGAGGTAGAAGCGGCAGAGCTCTGGGTCTGAGGCACAGCCTTCCCGTGAGTACCAGACTTCTCACACGGTGACTTCCACAGGTGGGAAGGAAAATACCAAATGCCTGCACTGGACCTGCTCAATGTCATGTTCCCCTTCCCGGGGAAAGACTCTGAAGGCCGTTGTGGTGTGAATGGCAGCATTCATTCATTTCTCTGTTGCTGCCGTAGGACATTATGACCAGAAACGACAGGTAAAGGAGATAGAAACCAACTCTAGCTAAGAGAATTGCAGGTGCTAAGGCCCTGGGTTTCAGTTCTGCTCAGTGACAGCTGGGACTGGCATATTGGAGGACCAGCAAGAAGCCAGAGTGGCTGGAACAGAGGTCAAGAGGTCAGACGTAAGGAGATGAGGCTATAGGGCGTGTGGGTGCTGGCAGCTGCATTGACAAACTGATGGCACCGGTGTACTCGGGCCTCGGGCCTCTGGACAACACGAAAAGGACAGGGATTTAACCCCGAGAAGACGTGGTGGTGGATACCAGTTGCCTGTGTCTGCCCCAAGTCGAGTGGATCCCTGGGATGTGGGCTTGTCCACACTACAGCTGGGAAATGTGCTGGGTAAGAATGAAGCAGGGCGGGAACTGTGGCAGGTCCCCAGTGTGGGGGGTGATGCAGCTTGGGCAAGTGAGGCCATCGGAGATGGTAGGACACTGCCTTCAGCCAGCCCTGTCGAGTGTATGTGTGGCCTGTCTCAGCTCCGCTCTCTGAGCAGCTCAGAGGCTTCCAGAGATAACTGTGATTCCAGGAGACAGCACAAATAAGGTAGCTGCATAGTTTGGCTTCCAGAAGGTAAGACTCCTCCATGTCACAAGCTCTGTATTCCCCTAAGGTACCATTCTGTCCCCAGGGTTCCACATAGAAACAAAGGACTGAGATCAAGAGGCTGAGTCACTGAACTGGTATCTGATTTAGAGTTCCCTTGGCCAGAGTTCTGGTTTCAGTTCTGCTCAGTGACAGCTGGGACTGGCCTTATCTTCAGGTCCTGGAATAGCAATGTGGTACCAGCCAGTACATCCCAGACCCTAGCATGTCCTTACCGCTATTGATTTTCTTATCTCCCTGAATGGCAATGGCCGTCTGAGGTGGTCCGCCAGCCTAAGAAAGACACTGTAGTTGCAGGGTATTGAAACAGCTTGTAGCTGTTCTCTGTGCCTGCGAACTAGCTGGTCAGTCCTTTCCAGAATGGCCATCTGAAGGCTGGACCTTGAAAGGGATCAAGGGCCTGTCTCTGAAGTGTGGGAGGAGAAATCACAGGTCATACACATCACAAAGAACGCATGCACTTACTTTGTATCTAATACCCCACAGAACAGGGTGATGAGGGCAGGCTGAGAGCAGGCCCCTGCCTGGAGGAGGGGAATGGCGATGAGGACCTTCCTGGGGCAAGAAAAGGAAGCTGGATCATAATATCAAACATATTTTGATGAGGTAGAAAAATATTCTGGTTTGGCCCGAGAATATTTTGGAGGGAAGAGGTAGAGGAGGAGGCACAAGGAACCTGGTGTTCTTCCAACTGCAAGACGCTTCTGGAAATCTCCCCAAGTGAGACACCCAACAAGGAGCCTTCCAAGTCAAAAGAAGGGCCCTTCCTTTGCTCCAGCTCTCCAGCACTCACCCCACGGGCCCATGCACTCCAGACCCAACTCCAAACACAGCTAAGCCCTTGGTTCTCAAACTGTCTTCCTCAGTCAAGTTGCTTCCTGCCTTTCTTACCTTGACCAGGGAGCCCAGCTGCAGTCCAAGACATGTTTCCCTTCAATCCGATTTCAGCAGGGCAGGGCCTGATAAAGGGTGGCCTGCCCCACATTCCTCAAACGGGAGCGGGGTCCCCAAGAAGGATACACAGCCCCAGAAGTCAGGGTTCCTAATAATAGCGCCCCTCATCCCTTGAGGCCCTCAACAATGACATTAGTCTTCAAATGCCTTCTGAACACCTTACTTCAACAAAATCCAGGGCTTGCCTCTCTCCATCTGTGTACGCAGACACCCCGGGTTTGTCTCTGTGTCTCCCTCTCCTCATCTCTGAATTAGATGCACAGATAAAACACAGGTATCGTGTGTCGTGCTCTGAAATGCTGTGGAGTAATACTTTTGTTTGCTGTGAATATGTATTATTCTCTTTGGCTAATCAAGAGCTGATTGGCCAGTGGCTAGGCAGGGTTTGGGGGCTGAGAGAACGCTTGGAAGAAAAAAGGCAGAGTCTGAGGAGTCTCGAGGAGACACAGAAACACCATGGATGGGTGTGCCACCAGGAAAGAAGGTGCCGCCACATGGCAGAGGGTACATAAGAAACGTGGGCTAATTTAAGATGTAAAAGCTAGTTAGTAACAGACCTAAGCTATTGATCGAACATTTACAATTAATGATAAGTCTCTGTGTGATTATTTGGGAATGGCCAGGGAGACAGGACAGAGCTGATTGGTGGTCCCAACAAAAAAAACTCTACCTACAGATGGCACCCCAAGTTGGGTGTCAGATATTGTGTTTATCTAATTATTCCTTATCACTAAAAAACTAAGAGTCAGATATCTGGGTAAGAACCTGAATGATGGGAGAAATGGCAGAGAAGCAACCAGTGATCTCCTATCTCTTCCATCCTTCTATCAAAAAAAGCCTGAGATCCTCTCTAAGCCCGCCCCTTCCACTTCCTGTCTCCCTATCTGTTCTCAGTCCTCTAAAACCTCTATGGTTCTTTTTAGTCAGCTAGTAGCTAGCTCCACCCTCTGATTCAAAACAAACTTTATTGTTGGAATTTGATCAAAATATCACATAATACTGGAACTTGTTGAGTGTCCTGCATCATTATTCTTTAGGGCACAGACAGGCGCCAGGACAGTTCTGAGTTCCCTCTGGTGTCTCATCTCATGGCCCTGAAGCCTTGAGACCATCTGCAGAGAGACAGGGGGTTCCAGTAGAAGCTGACACCGTACACCAGAGGGCTCACAGCACAACCACCATGCAAGTACGGGCCACACAGACTGGCCTCAGCAAGGTTCAGCTACTCCTCTATGGACTCTGAGTGACAGGGAGCAGCACATTCGGGCCACCCTCAAAAGAACAGAACAGAAGTACCTCCATACTCCTGGTCATTCCTACACCACCTCTGACCTCTCCTGGCTGCTCTTTCCAGCGACTCAGATCCAGACCCTTTAGTGACTCCCTGGAAGATTCCCCAGACTCCAGTGGCTTCAGCATTCTCCTAAGATCCACCGACCTTTCACACTGAGGACTTAAGCAGTATCACCTAACACCATCATTACCCATCCAAGAGCCGGCCTTATCACTGCACGGGACGTCAGAATTATAGGGTCCTGCTTCTTGCCTAGTCTGGAGACTTCGCTCTGTTTTTAAAAAGCATTTCACTCCATAAAGGCACTACTTTTCCCCTCCAGGGCTGGCTAAGTACGATGTTCACGTGGTTTTAAATCACAGGTTGGGAACACAGAGCAGGGCTGCTGAGGAGACAGGTAGGGGATAGAGGAGGAAGATGAGGAGAACAGAAAGCATGGAAGGAGGGCGAGCTAGAGGGAGGGAGGGAGGGGTGGAGAGAGTGATCCATCTGAGGAAGGAAAAGGGAAGAGAGACTGGTGTGGGAGGAGCAGCACAGTAGAAACAGGGCCTACTGTGGCTGAGTGTGGACCATAGCCAATCCGCAAATCTAGTCTTAGGGGGCTGTTCTAGGCTCTGGCAAGTGGCTCCTCTCAGAGGCCTTCTTATGGATGGTTCAGGGAGCAGTAGGAGTTGTCCCCAGGAGTAGGAGCAGGACAGAGGTAGTCACACTGGAGCATCCCTAGGCTAGGGCCCAAATCTAATTCTAGGAATGGCTTTGACAGGAACTAGGAAGCGACAGTGGACAAACAACTGGGAGCCTCGAGTTGGTATGTTGTGAAACGGTACATCCTCGGAGGCAGGGATGCCTCGTGTGGAAGCCTAGCTTGGGTACCAGTGGGAGCCTGGCGCGTAGGCAGAGCTCTAACAGGAGGATGAGTAAACGCCAAGAGCTAGGCCCCACACCTGCATCATGGGTGGGGCTCATTAGGGGAATCTCCAGGCTGTGAAGCAGGAAGGCACGGTGCTGAGGAGAGGAGCACATGCAGTCCAAGCAAGACCAGGGACCTAGGATGACTGTGGAGGGTCTGTAGGTGGGCAGGTGGGCAATGCGATCTAGGATGACTGTGGAGGGTCTGTAGGTGGGCAGGTGGGCGATGCGATCAAGGATGACTGTGGAGGGTCTGTAGGTGGGCAGGTGGGCGATGCGATCTAGGATGACTGTGGAGGGTCTGTAGGTGGGCAGGTGGGCGATGTGATCTAGGATGACTGTGGAGGGTCTGTAGGTGGGCAGGTGGGCGATGCTGCAGCCTCTTCTGAGCCCAGGGTCTTTCCAGAATGGGATCTCAGGCACACACGTCCAAGGCCTCTTCCCTCCATCTCAGCTGCTCTCCAGCTCTAAGGAAATCTAGCAGCTCACATGACCAAATACAGAAGATGTGGGCGTGGCCAGATTCAGGCACCATGATGTTAGCCACTGTCTTCAGAACCCCCAAAGTGTGTGTGTGTGTGTGTGTGTGTGTTCGCATGTACATACCTGCATGTGCACAGGCATGTTATATGTATGTGTATAGAGTGTATGCATAAATGCATGCGGGCAGGCATGTGTGTGTGTGTTTTCTATGTGTGTGTGTCACATGCTCTGCTTTCTCTTGCTAGCCTCAGGGTTGGGCACACTGTCCTCAAGCAGTCACAGAATAGGTTTTGCAGTAGCCTTGACTTGTACCCTGTGGGCAACAGATCCCAAGAGAGCAAAGTCAGCAAAGCCTTGGGGACCCTCACTGGACTGATGATTATATAGCTGGCTGAACTGTGCCTCTCCCCGAATAGGAGCCTGTGTCCTCACCCCAGAATGGGGAATGTGTTACCGTATATGTTAAAAAGGTCTTTAAACAAGACTATTTAAATTAAGGGTCCCGAGAAGAGGGCATTGCCCTGAGACACCCTGATGGCAGAGGTATGAGGAATACTTCCTGTATGAGGGAGGTCGGGAGAGGAGAGAGAACCACGGGTCCTTGGTTGCTGTCCTGCTTGCAGAAGGAGGAAGGGTGCTGAGTAGAAGCACGCCGGGGCCACCGGAAGCCAGAAGTAGCTAGCCAGTGGATCTTCGTGGAGCCTGCAGAGGAGAGATGGTCCTGGCCAGCATCTCATTTTGCCTGGAGACACCCCCTTCAAGCAACTGCCCCTCCAGAGCAGTGACGTAACACGTTTGCATTGGCTTCGGTCCCTCAGAATGTACTGGGCAACGCTGGGGTTAATAACCCTGCTGGCAGGACCTCCGACGGCCCGAGCATGAGGTGGTGGGTTCTAGGACAGCGGGAAGCTCTGTTGCCAGAGCGAAGGCTAAGGAATGACTCATGGGAAGAAGGCCGAGAAGAGGTATGGTGTGCCGTCTTTGGGTAGGCGTTCAAGAGCAGGTGTGACAGGCTGATGAGAGTGTGGTGTAATCCAGGCGGGCCTCCTTGCTGTGTAGCTGACGATGAACTTCTGACCGACCCTCCTGCTTCTATGTCCGGTGTTGAGACTGCAGGATTCCACTACAGGGCCTACTTAGTGTGGCTTTGGGGATCGAACTCGGGGCTCTGTGCATGCTGTGCGAGGGCTCTCCTGTTAAGTCTCAAACCCAGGACAAAAAAACTGAGTGCCTATTTAACATATCAGATTGGGCCTGGCCACCAGGCTGTCCCAGCATCCCTCAGCCCTTACCTGTTACAGGGTATGGTTGGCACATCTCACCCTCTGCCCTGAATGCTGCAGCTCAGGGGCTGGGCTCCCTTCCCCGGGAGACTCTTCCCTATATAGCCTAGACATTACCCTTTTAGACCTCTCTCTCTCTCTCTCTCTCTCTCTCTCTCTCTCTCTCTCTCTCTCTCTCTCTCTCTCTCTCTCCCCCATCTACCAAGTTAACCTCTTGGGAATGGGTATTAACCAGGAAGGAACAGGAGTCTGTCTGTCTCCGCACATGCCAGATAGCTTTCCGACACCCTTCAGATCCACACATCTGCCCACTGAGGGACTGCAGTGAGATGGCCACCCCGCCTGCACCTGTTGCACTGACCACGCCCATTGGGGAGTGGGCACAGGTGCAGACGTGACCTGTGGGGGGCTCTGGGGTCCCAGACTCCAGCCCGGGAAGCGCTTTACTTCCCGGTCAGGGTGTGGAGAGCACCTGTGTGTCATGTGTGCTTGGTCATCTGTCTCAGGTGTAAGCGATTTCTCCCTGAATAAACGTCAATCAACCTATACCGTGTCCCCGCTGAATCTTATTTCCCACTCAATAAGGGACCCTCACTGAAACGCCTGCGTCTCAGCCTGGCTGCTCTGCAGTCCCGCTTGTGTGCCCTCACCTTGCTGCTCATTGGCTCTTCCGTGAAGCCGTGTGCAGTGAAGGGGACCGGGCACACCTTAGGCGCTCACGCCTGAGAACCTCGGTACTCTGGTACGATGTGTGCCACAGTGTCCCTCACCCCTCTGCCTCCTATGAGCTAGGGTGGACCTGACATCTGGTTCTGCAACTCAGGAGAGGGAAGGTCGCCTTGCAGGCTGCCTCTCTGTAGCTTGGGGGCCGAGATGAGGGGTGTGATCTCCTCGGTGCCGTTGGGACCTCTGCCCCCTCACTGCCTCACTCACCTTCCTGAGACCATCCCAGAGCTCACCTGGGGTGTAAACGCCTCCCCGGCCCCCATAGCCTTATCAGCACACCAGATCCCATGCTTTGGGCATAAGGAGGGCCACGCAGATTTTCCTGCCAACCCCCTGCTATTTATTCACATTCATTCATTCAACCAACGTGTCCGGAGGAAGAAGTTAGGGCCCAGCCCAGAGTGGAGACACCCAGGCAAGCCTGCCGAGGAGCTAGCTCTGTGTCATACCAGAGCGGGGTGGCGCCCGCATCATGTCCTTCAGACGGAGCATCCATGTGGCAGAGAAGTAGCACAAATCGGGAATCCATCCAAACCCTGTCGGAGTCCCTGGCGGCTTTGCCCTCCTGCTCGCTGGCAAGGGCTTTGTCTCCTACATCGTTTGTGGCTCAGGTCCCCAGACACAGGTGGGGATGGCTCAGGCCTGCCCGGAAGATCTACAAGTCCACACAGGAAGAGCAAGATGGGGGAGCCCCACCCAAGACGGCGCTTTCCAGGAGCTGTGAGATAAGAGTCTCTTTCTGATATCCAGCTCTCCAAGGACAGCGTGTGCGCACGCGTGTATGTGTGTGTGAGCGTGCGCACGCGTGCGTGTGCATGTGTGAGTGTGTGCCTGTGTGTGTGCGTGCATGTGCGCGTGTGTGTGCATGTGTGTGAGCGTGTGTGTGTGTATGTGTGCATGCATGTGTGTGTGTGTGTGTGTGTGTGTGTGCCTGTGTGTGTGTCTGTGTGTCTGTGTGAGTGTGGTGGCAGGGGCAGTATGTGGGTTCAGCAGGAGGCCCTTGGCTGGTGCACTGGGCTGGATGTGCTGTCCTGCTGGCCCTATTTTGCCGCTGCCTTCCCAGGCTGGTGGAAGGACTGAGGACCCAGAAGGGAGGCGGTGGCGCTGGCAGCCACACCCAGCAGACGTGCAGCAGCTCACACCCCTCCCAGAAATCTCTGGGCAGGAAGGAGACTCGGCTTGGCCAGATCCACTGTGGGTGGTGGGGCAGGATCGGAACGTGCAGCCTGACACCTGCACCCTAACATGTTCCAGAACCATCGGGGTTTCTCTCTCTTCTTAGCAGGGGCTGGCAAACTCCTCCCACCTCCCTCCCCACCCCCCCTTGGCTTAATCTCTTGGCTTTGGTCTAGCAAGGGATGAGGCATCTGCAGAGTGAAAGCAACCTCTGGCCTTGTAGGTTTGCAGGCGGTTCTGCAGCAGCCTGGCCTGTAATCTCCTCCACCCTGCCTGCGATGGCTGCCAGAAAATCAAGGTAGATGCAGCACTTCCCTTTTGCCCATTTTAGAGAAAGGGGAACTGAAGTAAAGGTCAACGAGAAAAGACTGTAATTGTTTCTTAGGACCTGACCATGGATCTTGGCACGCCCATGGTGGGCAGTGTGTGTGTGTGTGTGTGTGTGTGTGTGTGTGTGTGGTGCTGCCTGACCTTCCTGTGATAGCTGCTGCTGTCTTTGGCCTTGGAGCCTTGACACGTGTCAAGGTAATTGAATTTTTAACTGTATATTTCCATCAAATCAGTTACATTCATGAACCTGAACCAGTGTGACTGCTAAGCCGGTACCTCGCAGGGCATAGAGCCTACACTCTTCTTCTACGTTTGGAGAGGTCAAGAGATGTACATAGCTCACATAACCAGGAAGTGGCAAGGCCAGAGAATCAGAAACCAGCAGAGCTGGGATTTGAACCATGGCATTCTGAAGCTAGACTGTAAAAGCTTACTCAATGGGTGAACTACCCTCAGAGAAATAAGCTATTAGGGATTTGCTGAAGCCTGGCTCTTGTCACTCAGTAACTAGAGGGTACCTTTGCTTCTGGGTACTGGGGGCCCCGTGGAGATGTTGGGTTTAAGACTTTGGAAGGACTGGCTTGGGTTGAGGCCAGAGAAGGGAGAGGGGGGCTGAGGTCCAGATAAACAGCCACGTTGAGAGATACCCAGAGCTCCATTTGCTTTGGAGAGGAGATACCCAGGAATAATCATGGGGTTTGGGAGAGGCCAGGCTGTGCACTGCTGACTCAACAAAGTGTGTTTGTGGTGGGGGGAGGGAGGCTAAGACCAATACTTCCAGGAGGTGGCTGCTCCCTCCGCCTTTCTGCCAGGGAAAGAGCCCCACAGAATATAGCTGGAGGAAAAGGCTCCTATGGGGAGCTGGGTATACGTGGGAAAACCCCCACCCACCTCCTGGGCAGGCCACCTAAGTGTAGCACCAATAATAAAAAGCCAAAGACAGATACTGGGGTTCAAGCTGAAGATCAGAAAAGCAAAGCAGCCAGCCACTAGAGAGTTCTCACCTCTACCAAAGCTCAGAACAAAAGTGGGGGACCCTGTCGTAGGCGTGACTGCAGCCTGTATACCCTGCACTCCATCTCCACCTGCCTTATATTCCTCTCTAGGGCTAACTGGTGTGGCTGGTGGGATTAAAGGTGTGGCCACCACTGCTGGCCTGTATGGCTGACTAGTGTGGCTAGCTTTACACTGGATTGTTAGATCACAGACAAAACATCACCCCACGTAGGTTCCAGCATGATTGAGCACTTGATGGCCAGAGAACCGTGGCCTCAATGTTTAGTGCTTAAAACTGCCGCAAATAGATGACAGCACACTGGCCTTGTCAACATGGCAAAGTGTGGGGCTGGTACCTCTACCCTCTCTCTGGCCTGGCTTTTGGAGAGGGCAAATTCTCTTCTGTTTGTAAAATACCAATTCGGTTTGGAGAAAGTGGAATATAGCTTCAGAGATCTGGAGTGATAACTCAGTGGGTAGAAGTGCTTGCTGCTCTCCAGTGTGGACCTGAGTTCAAGTCCCCAGCACGGGTGTCAAGAGCAGGATGCAGCTGATGTCCCATCCCCACAACCACTGCCCTCCTCTGGCCTCTGCACGGACATACCTCTGTGTGTCAGCCCCTGTCCCCACCCAACACATGTAATTGCAGCCCTGTGCAGTGGCTCTTAAACTCAGCAGGTAGAAAGAAATGCAAGCTCCAGAAATCCGAGGTCATCCTTCACGGTAGAGTGACCTTGAAGCCAGGGAGGGGTACAGGACATCTTGTCTCTACTCCCAGACCCTAAAAAGCAACACAAAAGAGATATTTAGAGGCTCTGCTGACCTAAGGTGGAAGCCACCCACACTCCTCCCAGCACGCCCTCCTGGGTTCTTTAATCCCCACGGACACTGTCTCACGGTCATTTCTGTATAAAATGGCGATTTTGCTTTCCCCAGCAGTCTCTCTTCTGCCCTCGGAAAATAGGCTTCTGGAGAAGGAACGTTCTGGGCTCTTGCTAACCACAAAAACCACAGGGGCCAGATTGTATCTGGCGCATAGTAGGTGGCCGGCAAATTTCTGTTCTATGTGTGAAGGACAGCAGGGAACAGGTGACAGTAATAACAGTGCTGAACAGAACAGATGAAGTAGATGCAACAGCAGGCCCCTGGGGACAGCAAGGAAAGGGTCACCTCCTAGGAGGACAGCCTGCTAAGCCACTGTCTCAGCAGCCGTGCTAGGTATCAGCCGAGATGGGGTGGTGGCAGTCGGCTCCAGGGGCTTCCTGCCTAGTGCCAATGCCTGACTGCCCCTCCCTACTCCTCAGCCCCATTCAGCTCCTGTTGACACTGGAAAAAGTCACTGGCCCTCAAACGTGGGAGCCTTCAGGGTAAGAATGGAAGGGCACAGCACGAGGCAGGCCGCAGCATCGATGACTGCCCTTAGGGATGCAGAGGCCTGGTGGGCATAGCTCAGGCCATGTAGGGGCCAGCTAAGCCAGACCCCCTGCCTCCAACACCGTTTCCTAGCCGAGTGATGTGGAGCCAGGAGATGCCCTATCCAGATTTTGGTTTTCTTATCATGTGGAGGCACACGTAAGCATACACACAAATGTCCATGTGCGGGTAGGCACACATGAGCACACACACAAATGTCCATGTGCGTGTAGGCACACATGAGCTCACACACAAATGTCCATGTGCGGGTAGGCACACATGAGCTCACACACAAATGTCCATGTGCGGGTAGGCACACGTGAGCACACACACAAATGTCCATGTGCGTGTAGGCACACGTGAGCACACACACAAATGTCCATGTGCGTGTAGGCACACGTGAGCACACACACAAATGTCCATGTGCGTGTAGGCACACGTGAGCACACACAAAAATGTCCATGTGCATGTAGGCACACATGAGCTCAAATATGGTGTGCTTTGCCTTACGTGATTAATATGACTTACATTGGAAATTTCCTTTTCTGGCTTCATCCTGTTTCACATTGGATCTGGGATCTGGAATGCTCCTGAAAGGCTTATGTGTTTACAAGTTGGTCAGCAGTTTGAAGTGTCATGCGGAGGTGGTGGAAATGTCTAGTTGGAGGAAGTTGAGGAATGTTTCTCTGCGTGCGCGCGCGCGCACGGTGTGTGTGTGTGTGTGTGTGTGTGTGTGTGTGTGTGTGTGTGTGTGTGCGCACGTGGAAGTAGGAGGATAATCTTAGGATTGGTTTAGCTTTTTAACTCAGCTGAGACAATTCATTCGTTCATCTCTGAGTGTGCCAGGCTCCCTCTCCCCCCCAGGCCCCCAGGGATTCTCCTGTCCCTGCCTCCCTGGTCACTGTAAGAGTGCTGGGATTAGCAACATGAACCCAGCATCAGATCTTAGACAGGGTTGGGGGGTCAGAACTAGGATCCTCACAGTTGTGTGTGGTAAGGGCTTCACTCACCCAGTAAGCCATCTCCTCGACACCAATGTGTACTCTGTGGGAGAAGAGCATCTAAAACCCCACACGCTCAACAGTTCCAACTGGACGACGTCGCTCTTCTCACTGGGAAAGACCAGAGGCTGCCAGGGCCAGCTAGGACGTGCAGAGCCTTGGCTCCATCCTTTGGAATAGTTCAATAGAGATTGTGTCACCAGAGGCCACAAAAGGAATTTCCTGCATCAGAGTGCCCACCTGTCGGACAACCTGTCACTGTAGTTCATCACTTGTGAAGTTCATCACTTGTAACAAATGAACTATCCTTCTGTGGATGTCGAGAGCTGGGAAGATTGTGCATGTGGGAAGGAGGTACACGGGAAAACTGTACTTTCTGCTCACTTTTGCTGCAAACCTAAAGTTTCTCTAAAAATAAAATCTATTTAAAAGCAAAGGATTAGCCAGCATGCCAGGAATTGTTTACCTCTTGCGGGGTGGGGAGGGGTGTGCAGGAGTGAGCAGGCATACCTGGGGGAGGCCAGAGTTTAACGTCCAGTGTCTTCTATCACTCTCCACTTTAGCTTTTGAATCTGGAGCCCAACAAGTCAGCGAGAGTATCTGCCAAAGAGGCCAGGGGTCCTTCACTGTCGCTGATGCTATAACGCCAAGACCACAGGAGTACCCGCCAGGTGATGGCGGCACACACCTTTAATCTCAGCACTTGGGAGGCAGAGGCTGGGGGATATCTGTGAGTTCTGAGGCCAGCCCGGTCTACAGAGTTAGTTCTAGGTCAGCCAGGGCTACACAGAGAAACCAGGTCTCTAAAAACAAAAACAGAACAAACAGATTGCAGGGATTCAGTTTGTTCATGGTGGCTGGGAATTCCAACTTGGGTCCTCCCGCTGGAGCAGCAAGTGCTTTACTGACTGAGCCAACTCCCCAGCTGCTTCTCTGTTTCCAAGACTCGGCCACAGCTGTAATTCCTGACACACAATTGGACCATCACAACCCTTTTCCCCTTTAGCCCAGTGGTTCTCAACCTTCCTAATGCTGTCACCCTTTAAAACAGCTCATGTGTGGTGACCCGCAACCCGTAAAATCATTGTGTTGCTATGTCATAACTGTAATCTTGGTACAGTTATGAATCATAATATAAATATCTAACATGCAAAATATCTGTCTCTAGGCAATGGTGGTGCATGCCTTTAATCCCAGCACTTGGAGGCAGAGGCAGGCAAATCTCTGCGTGTTGGGTTTGAAGCCTGTCTGGTCTACAGAGAGTTCCAGGACATGCTCCAAAGCTACACAGAGAAACCATGTATCCAAAAGAAAAAAACAAACAAACAATTATATGACTGCTCAATTGGGGGGGGGCTCGACCCACAGGTAGAGACTCAATGCTTTAGATGGTACCAAACAAACTGTTGTGCCCAAATTGTGAACCCCAAATCACCAAGAGACCCACTCTGATGCAAAAGCAGCAGCTGGCATGAGAAGGACCCAGGGAACCTTGAGGCAGAGAATTTATTGGGGTGAACAAGGGTCTAGGGGTCCACAGCAGTCTCAGGATTGGTGCATTTCCAGGCTTGGGCGACCTGTCCTGTGTTGATTGGTCAATTGGTTGTTATGGCCTGAAGGCCCTCCCAGGGCAGTTGCTAGGCTACTGTTATACCACTTTTACTATAAAGCCTGCCCAGAGCCCTCCAGCTAACTTCTGATTGGTTCCTTGCCTCGTGGTGGAGGTATCTGACTTCCTAGTGACTAGGAGATTTGGCAAAGTCAGGTAAGCAGTGTGCTGAGTCAGGAGCTTTTGTCTTGCTGAGTCTTTTCTGCAGCCCGTCATGGCTGCTAAAGCAGGGGGCTGGTGAGGGTCTGGTCCTTCAGTACAGCTGTATGAGCAGCTTTCTCTCAGGACAGGTGGGTCTTAGCAGCAGGTGGATGCTGTGTCCTGCCACTCAGGAAGCTCATCACACAGCAGCCTCAGAAACTCAGTGCCCTAGAAGCAACTTAGGTGGTGGCCGAGCCAGCGCCCTTGGGTGCAGAGTTTAATGCAGAAGGAGTCATCCTCAGGCTGGGAGGAAGGCACTATACCCCGAGGCTGGCTCCAGGCCCCCAAACTCAGGTCTCCCTGCTCCCTCCCCCACTCTGTAAACAAGAGTAGACTTGACGACCTACCTGCCCCTCCTGGCCCTGGCTCTCCGTCTAAGTTGTTTCCCAGAAAAGCTAAATGTCACGTTCCAGAATACCAACCCAAACTCAGCCCCGTGCGTGTTTTTGTAGCTCCAGCAAGCTGGGAATGTTTTTTCTTCTTCTTTTTAATACTTCTGGGGAAAAAAATGTATCAAAAGAATAAAATGTTTTGTAACATTTAAAAAAAAAAAAGAAAAAGGACACAGAATCCAAATGTTAGTGTCCTTAAATAGTTTTGCGGGAATCCAGCCACGCCCACTGGTTTATGTGTTGCGAACAGCAGTTCTTAGGCTCCTCACCCTCTGGCTCTTCCTGGAAAAGCCGGCTGCTCAGCTGTTTCTAGCCCTGGAGCCACTTTAATAGGCCCGTTAGGCACACGCCTTCCAGTCCCTCGCACAGTGTCAGCTTCCTCCCCCTGTAAGTACAAGGCCCAAGAAAACAGTTTAGTGAGGAAAGATGTATGTTGGCTCATGGTTTCAGACCATTTAGTCCATGCTGAGCGTCAGGGTGCTGGAGAATGCTGGGGAGGAGTTTCCTTCCCTTCAGGGAGAGGAAGCAGAGAGAACAGCAATAGAAGGGGCCATCCCCGGAACCGGAACCGGAACCAGAACCCATCTCCTGCAACCAGACAAGTCACACAGACACAGACACAGACACACACACACACACCACACACCACACACAGACACACACACACACACACCACACACAGACACACACACACACACCACACACAGACACACACAGACACACACACACAGACACACACACAGACACACATGCACACACATGCACATGCACACACACAAGTACAGACACACTCACAGACACACAGACACACGCAGAGCTAGACACACACACACACACACACACAGACACAGACACAGACAGACACACAAACAGACACACACACGCAGACACACACACACACAGACAGACACATACACAGACACACACACAAACAGACACACACACACACACACACACACAGACAGACACACAAACAGACACACACACAGACACATACACAGACACACACACAAACAGACACACACACACACACAGCCTGCACCGAAACTTGTTCAAAGTTTTGAGTCAAGGTCAGAGCCTTCCTGGTGCAATCTTCTCTGTATGAACTGTCCTCAGCAGCGCATCTTTCAGGATCTCCCAATTCCTTCAAATTGACTAGGAAAAATAAACAGGCTTCCCTGTTTCACAGGAAATCACTTCTGAGGGCAGGCATGGGGAGGGTAAGACTTCAAAGTAAGAGTCTTGTGGGGAGGTGTGTGTGTGTGTGTGTGTGTGTGTGTGTGTGTGTGTGTGTAAACAGCACAGCCTCTAACATGGCCTCACTAGATGGGAGGCAGACTCTGGAAGTCGGGAATTGGGACCATATTGTATTCGCTTTAATAACCGTTTACGTTCATTAGTGAGGTGACCAGGCCCTCACCCAGCGCCCTGCTTTGGCAGCCATGAGAGGCTGCAGAAAAGACCCAGCAAGACAAAAGCCCCTGACTCAGCAACATGTGCTGGATTCCGGACCTTGCCCCTCACTAGGAAGCCGGATGCCCTCCATGTGGCAAGGGACCGATCAGAAGTTAGCTGGTAGGCTCTGGATGTGCTTCATGGCAACAGAGGCATGCAGAGCACAGCCATGGCCTGGGATGGCGCATGGGCCATAGCAACCTACCTGTTGCAGCTGGCCAATCAACACAGGACAGAAGTGCACCAGTCCTGAGGCTGCTGTGGCCCCCAGACACTTCCCTTGCTCACCCCAATAAATTCCGTGCCTCTGGTCCTTCTAGGTCCTTCTCGCCCCACCTGATGTGTTGGGCAGAGGAGTTAAATACAGATATCCTGTTAAACAACAAAGGACTCTTTGCTTTTGCATCAGAATGAGTCTCTTGGTGATTTGGGAGTTCAGAATTTGGGCACGGCACTAGTAAGTACGGTTGGCATGTCGGGATGGGGCCTCGGCTCTAAGTGTATATAACACGTGAGTTCATTATGCATTATGGCAGCATTATGGCAGGACCCACATGCTGGAGAGAGCTGGGCAGCTTCTCCACTACACAACTTCAGGTCATGCTGCTTGTGTCCTTGTTGTCCATATCCATATTGAAGGGGACATTTTTCTGTAGCAGGGTTTCCCAGTCCCTACAAAGGCGCAGAGTAACCCCGGGTGACTCTACCTCTCAATCTCCTTTTTTTCCCCCCTTAAGGACGGAAATGGACCTTGGCACATAGTAGGCGCTCAAGGACGTCCAGTTGAGTGAGGGTGAAAATGAGCTTTCCTCCTGGACCTCCCACATGAAGGACTTGAGGGCAGGGTGCTCTCCAGTCTTCAGCTGAAGGAAATAAACCGTTCACATACAGCTTCAGCATGTCCCTTCCTTCAGAACAAGTTGTCATTGTCGTGGTGTCACAGGGACTGGGGACCAGGGCAGCCCGTTATTTACTGAACAGCCATGATCTTTTACTGGCTTTCTGGGTACCTTTCCCTGGGGAGCTTGCTTCTCAGTCCTGTGGAACAGACTGTTCTAGAAAGAGTGGATTTTCTGCTGCCTGCCACTGCTTCTGTTTCCCAACTGCCACTCTTACCTGCCAGGAGCGCTGTTGTGGATAGAAGGACTCAGTGGAGGCCTGACAGGGATGCTCAAAGTGTCTCAACACCCTCCTCTCTAGATGAGTGGGCCCATTCTCTCCCGCAGCAGCAGCTGTTGGTGATCGTCTTTCTTTGGGGATTCCAGCCACAGAGGTGGAGGGAGAGAAAGGTGGATGGGGAAGGCGCAGGGCCAGAGAAGCAGCCCTCAGCCATGGTCACTGGGGATTGGCGGCTCCTTCAGCCCAACAGGTGCAAGGCTGTGCCAGGCTACCCGCAGAAGCAGGGCGAAGGTGGCTGTGGGGTAAGGTCCTGCAGGGCTTCCTGGGTTGCAGGGCGGTAGGAAGCCCTGGGCTCCATGCTAGGGCTGAATGGCTCATTCTCTCTGCAAACAAATGCTGGCCTTGTTTGCAGGTTTGTTTATGTCTTCTCCCCCCCCCCCCCCAGGCACTCTCTGTTCTCCTCCCCCAGGCTCAACCTCAGGCAGGCTACTCTGAGAGTCCAAGCTTCCAGAATTTCTGGAGTTTGCTCCTCAACTCGAGCCAAGAGCAGAGAGCCCCCTGGGAGCCTAAGGAGGAGAAAGAGCTCTGCCTTTCCAAGTGCAGGCTGGCTTCTGCTTCCACAGGGTCTAGGTTTGGTATTGCTGCAGAATCAGACCCATGCTCCCCATATGCGACAGTGAATACTCCATTTCTATGGATTATTCAATAATGGCAAGGGTGGTTGAATGAAAAGGGGGACTCTGTATGGGCTGACAGCCTGCCCAATGTACACAAATGCAGATGGTTCCCGGTGCAGTTAAGCCAGGTCCATCAATTGCATTGACTTTCGGGTACTTTCACCTCCCAGTCTGAAGCTAATCCCATCATAAACTTCTAAGAAGGGCTTAGAAAAGCCAAACCTGCCTGCAGAGGAGGGACAATACTCAGGGAGCCAGCTTCAAGGCCAGGCAATGTGCCGGGCTTCACAGGTACTACTTGTGCCCAAATTCTGAACCCCCAAATCACCAAGAGACCAATTCCGATGCAAAAGCAAAGAGTATTCTATTGTTGTTTAACGAGTTAACTGCATTACCTCGGGCCCCTTGTCTGCCCATCGTTGTGGGTGGAGTACGAAGGGCTGAGAGGTGGGGAATATATTGGGTAGAGCAACGGGAGTGTCTAGGGCTCAGGGGTTGGTGTGCTTCCGGGCTTGGGTGACCTGTCCTGTGTTAACTGGTCAAGTGGTTGCTATGGCCTGCAGGCCCTCCCAGGGCGGTTTCCACTTTTAGCATAAAGCATGCCCAGGGCCTTGGTGCCTTGGCACCTGGAGGAATCTGACCTCCTAGTGACTGAGGCAGCTCCTGCAAGGTCAGGCAAGCACATGCTGCTGAGTCAGGGGCCTTTGTCCTGTTAGGTCTTTTCTGCAGCCAGTCATGGCTGCCAAAGCAGGGGGCTGGGTGAGGGTCTGGTCACCTCACTTGAGCCAATTTTGCAAAGTGCACATGATTTGTTGATTATATCACCACCCTCTCCAGACCATCCAAGGCCCAGCTTCGCTGGCCAGAAAGAAAACCCTGAGCCGCCCAGCTCAGTGCTTTCCCAGCTCCTCAGCTGGATTAGAACCCAGGCCTGTCTGGGCTGTCTGCACTCATGCCCCCTGAATCAAGGTTCAGCAAGCTTGTCTCAACTCCTAACTAGGGGCTTATTTCCCTGTTTCAGGAAATAAAAGTGTCAGTACTTACTTCCTGTGTACTGGGTCTACCCCCTCCCCCCGGAAGAGAGATTTACTTCTTAAGACACGCGTGGGCTACCACCATGCATGCCTTCTCATCGGCTGAAGATTATCTCAGGTGGGTACTGCTGGCATCTTCTTTTGGGACGGGGCCACGAGCCTGGAGCAGTTAGGAAACTTGCCTAGGGCAGCACACTGCTGGGAACCTGCAGCCGGCAGAGAGGCTGCCCTTCTTGTGAATGCACCACACCACAGCTCAGAGTGACGCGGGAGGTAAGGGGATACCTGGAGAGCAAAGCCTGAAGGTGTGTGTGTGTGTGTGTGTGTGTGAGTGTGTGTGTGTGTGTGTGTGTGTGTGTGTGAGTGTGTGTGAGTGTGTGTGTGTGAGCGTGTGTGTGTGAGTGTGTGTGAGTGTGTGTGTGTGTGAGTGTGAGCGTGTGTGAGCGTGTGTGTGTGTGTGTGTGAGTGTGTGTGTGTGTGTGAGTGTGTGTGTGTGAGCGTGTGTGGTGTGAGTGTGTGTGAGTGTGTGTGGTGTGTGAGTTGTGTGAGCGTGTGTGTGTGTGTGTGTGAGTGTGTGTGTGTGAGTGTGTGTGTGAGCGTGTGTGTGTGTGAGTGTGTGTGTGAGTGTGTGTGTGAGTGTGTGTGAGTGTGTGTGTGAGTGTGTGAGTGTGTGAGAGTGTGTGTGTGTGTGAGTGTGTGAGTGTGTGTGTGTGAGTGTGTGAGTGTGTGAGTGTGTGTGAGTGTGTGTGTGTGTGTGTGTGTGTGTGTTGGTCATTGCACACATGTGCACTCTGAAGCTGGGGGAAGCCATGTATGTAACATGAGCGAGGCCTAGAGATTGGGAAGGACCAAAAGACGAGGAAGGCTTTGTACACATGTGGAATCTGAGGGTGGCGCAAGCCACTGTACACAGGCGAGCCTTCAGGGAGCAGAAGCCATCACACAGGGCACAGCCTTCAGGGAGGAGACGCCATCGCACAGCGGCACAGCCTGAAGGGCCGGCATTCCGCAGATGCGGCGGCCTGGGAGTGGGAGATGAAGTTCCTCAAGGGCAGAGTAGTGAGACGAAAAAGACTATTACACAAGGTTCGGAGCTGGGAGGTACGGCTCCGCACAAGGTGAGAGCCTGGTGGGTGAGACCACTGCACAGGTGAACAATCTGAAGGGGGCTCATTCCACACATACAGAGCCTCAAAGGGGGCACTGTACAAATGCAGAGCCTGAAGAGAACATTGCACGTGCTCAGAGCTTACATTGGGGGCAGTCAGGGCAGGAGCTGGAGGTTGGGAAAGCATTGTTGGAGGCTGGGACATCACTGTTACACAGGTGCTCAGCCTGGAAGCTGGAGAAGGACAGTCTTCATGCGCAGACACCCTGGGTCCTTGAGGGTAGTCATGAGCATTCTGCGGGGTTGCTCTCCTGCAGAGGGTGTCGCAAAGCAGGCTGCTTGCGAGGCATCCAGGGAAGAGCTGATGCACATGGACGGCTCGCAGACATTTAGCACAATTTGAGAAGGTCCCAGTGCCCGCTTCTCAAACAGCCTTCCTTTGGGAGATCCTCTACCACAGCCACATAGCTGGCATCGCTGCATGACTCAGAAGCCACACATCCTTCTGAAGGCACGTGTGGGCAGTTTGATATGAGCCATCAGCGACAGTGAGCCCTTTCTCATGTTTTCTGTGGGGCCCACTGCCTCCCATCAGCTTCCTCCCAGCTCCCAGCGCCACCTCTCCAGCCTTCTCTGTCTAGTCGTGGAGTCTTGGGCGCTGCTGCTGTGAGGGGGGGGGGTGTAAAGAGCATGTGTGGCCAAGGGACTCCATCTTAGCATACGAGTGAAGTGGGGTCTACAGAGGTGTACCAATGTCAAGGTCAGGGTGATGGGCCTTCGGACAGCACTACAGGAAATTATTCTCATTAACTGATGGAGAAGACTCATTCCTTGAGCAGAGCATCAGAGACTGTAAGTTAAGAAACGAGAGCTGAGAACTAGTGTCCATCTCCCTCTGCTCCTCTTGACTACTGATGCAATGTGACCAGCTCCCTCAAGCTCTTGCCACTGTGACATCCTGCCTGTGTATTGCTTACTTTTCTGTTGCTGTGATTAAAACAAACAACTCTAAGAAAAAACAGCTCAGAGGAGAAAGGGTTTACTTTCTTTACAATTCGTAAGAGGTAGCTGGGCGTTGGTGGCACCCGCCTTTCCAGCACTCAGGGGGCAGACACAGACGAATCTCTGTGAGTTTGAGGCCAGTCTAGTCTATAGAGCTAGTTCCAGGACAGGCTCCAAAGCAATACAGAGAAACACTGTCTCGAAAACAAACAAGCAAACAAACAAACAAATAATTCTTGAGAGGTATACAGTTTATCATGGCAGGGAAGGAGTATGAGACTGGCCTGGAAGTCAGGAAATAGACAGAATCACACTGCACCCCACACACACACACACAGAAAGCAAACAAGATCTTACTGCATACACACATGCACGCACATGTACACACACACACACACAGGAAGCAGATGGAATTACACTGCACACACACACATACACACACACACACATACACACACACACAGGAAGCAGATGGAATCACACTGCATACACACACACACATGCACACACACACACACACACACAGGAAGCACATGAAATCACACTGCACACACACATGCACGCACACACACACACACACACACACACACACACACACACAGGAAGCACACAGATCACACTGCACCCTCACACTGGCGGCAGGCTGGATGTCCGCTGTAGGCTCCCGTCAGTGCTTCCTCACAACTGACACAGAAAACCCTGGGAGGGCCCTGCTGCTGTGTAAGACTCAGCTTTGTTCTTCTTCCCCTTGAGATTTTAGACTCGGGTTTGTCTGAATATGTGGGTTTGAGAAAAATCAACAAAAGCAAATGAAAGGAGGGAGGGAGGGAGGAGATGGGGAGGGAGGGAGGGAGTGGAGAGGGAGGGAGCGAGGGACAGAGGGAGGGAGAGAAGTCAGATGCTGCTGATGAGCTGCCCCATGATCAGATGTTCTAGATCAGATGTTCTAGATCAGATGTTCAACTGATCAGAAAGTTCTAGAAGGGACAGTCTTTGTTCCCTTCTCTCTTCCTAGTGGATTCTAGGAGCTGTTGTTTTAGTCCCTCCCAGGCCAGAACAGAGAACAGCACACATCTGGATTCCCGTGCTGGCATGCCCCTTGGGAGACCTGGGGCAACCACACACACACAGCATCTTTCTGAAGAGGAAGTGACTGATGCCGCTTCCAGAGGGGCTGGTTACCGTGAGATTGTACCAAAGGCAGCATGGGACATCGTATTACACGGTGCAGACACAGCCTGGCTCAGCATGTGCATTAAAAACTTGGTTCTCTGGGGGTTGTTTTTGTTTTGTTACTTTTTTATTTTCATTCTATGAAGCTAGAAGTTGGTTTAATTATGAAATGTCCCTATAGGCTCATGTGTTAGAGCTTGGTGCTTTGAGAAGTTCATGAAACTTCTAAGAGGTAGAGTCTTGATGAAGGAAGGACATTGTTGGGTTTGGCTTTGAGTTTGTAGAGCTAGATCTCTCGTTTCCTGTTTCTCTCTGCTCAGGCATGGGGGTGGGATGTGATCACTCTGCTTCCTGACAGCCCTGCCAGCCTCCTCTAACCAAGAGTTTCTGTATAGCACCATCCACCCTGTTACACCATTGAGTATTCATAAGGCGGGCACTAGTCACTTTCCTCACTGCTGGGTCAAAATTCCCCACAAAGGCAACTTAAGGAATGCAAGGTGCATTTTGGCTCCCAGTCTGAGGGTATTTTCCATCATGGCTGGGAAGGCATCATGGAAAGACTAAGAGGCAGCTGGCCACTTTGCTTCTGATGGTGTTTAGCTTACTCTGTGTGTGTGTGTGTGTGTGTGTGTGTGTGTGTGTGTGTGTGTGTGTGTGTGTGTGTGTGTGTAATCCAGTCCACAGCTTATGGGATGGCGCTGACCAATTAGGATGGGTTTCTATATCTCATTTAACCCAATTAGAGACCCCTTATAGATATGTCCAGAGGTATGTCACCAAGGTGATTCCACAGCTTGTGAAGTTGACAACTGATTTTAACCTTCAAAATTACTTGCCAAGGATGGTGGACTAGAGTGACAAATGGGGACAGAGTTGATAATCACATCATCACATTAATTATATGTATTCTGAGACAGAACCAACTATGTTTGCTAAGCTAGAGATTTCTGGGGCTTTTGTTGAATAAACCTGTGATTATAACTGATGGATTTTCACTTTGGCCCCCTATTTGGCCTTCTGGCATTAATGACTGCCTCTTTCCATATGCTGCCAGCAAAGATCTATATGGGAACATGAGAACAAACTTATGTCATGCCATGTCATTGCTTAGTAACACTCTGTTAAGGTAAAACCCCTGGGTGTGCTAGCACACACCCTCTTATCAATAGACTACTGACTACTGAAATGGCTGCAGCATCATGAACAAAACCAGGGAAATCCCAGCTGCTTTTCCACTAATGTAGGAAAGACATCTGGTACAAATGACCTGGCCACTTTCATAGACTTCTATTGGGGATGGAGGATGGCTGATTCCTGACCCTTTCCAGCTCCTCCCTGTCATAGACAAGGCAAGAGAAATGATGTGCCAAAGGCAACAGAGAAAGACCCTGGCAGCAATGCCTCCAGATTGCTCTTCAGTGGTAGCCAAGCTCTGCAATCCTGTTTCCTAGGTGTGGCCGGATATGTGTTGGAAGAGTATTAAAAATAATCCCTATAGGAGAAGTGTTCCCAAGTCTCCGCTTGGGGGCAGGGGCACCTCCCTACCTTTCATCCAATCTTTAGAGAGCAGAGAATGCTAGAATGCCCTGGAAGCTAATCTTATATAACCCCACTTGCTGGGCTCAGTTCCGATTTCCAGGTCCTTGAGCAACTTTTCATCTCCAATGTCAGGTGGGTCCACCAACGATGGACCTGGTGGAAATAACACTAGAGCGCTCTCTCTGTGACACTTCACTTGTGGATGTTTCTCGAGGTGGAATACATATTACCAGTCAGGCCTTGATCACATCATGGCCCCAGGGTACAGAGGAAGAAGACATGGTCCCTTACCTCAGTGTTGTTCCTGCCCAATACTTGGGGAGCGGCATTGCCAGAGTGAGCCTCATGTTGGGGTGACATGAGATCCCATGGTGTTGCTTCCTTTCCCTGCCCGCTCTCTGGCAGCCTGCTTGATTTGGCCATGACCAGGATGGAACTCTCATAAAACACTGCTGTCAATTTGTGATCAAAGAAGCATTTTAAAAGGAGGCGTAGTTTGTTTGGGGTCACGGCTTGAGGACATGCAAACCATCATGGCCAGGAAGGTACAGTGATAAAACATGAGCCCGGGAACACACGGCCACTAGCTCACATTTAGTGCTGCAGGAAGCAGAGATGGGACATGGGACAAGACGTGGGGTTGGCCTATAAACTTAAAAGCTTCCCTCGCCTGAGGTCCTCACCTCTGAAGGGTTTCACAACTTCCCAGAACAGTGACATCAGCTAGGGACCAGATGTTCAATTATACAAGCTTGTGAAGGATATTTTACGTTCAAACTGACTAGCTATCTGGGAGCAAAATAACAAGAGAAGTCTGTAGAAATAATAGTCAATAGAAATAACGTCTCAAGAAACAGAAGGGGCAGGCAGCACTGAAACCCCAGAAGCCAGTAGACCGCCACAATTCACCGCTCCTTGTGGTTTTGTAGATTTATAGACAGAGAAAAGGAAAAATATTACTGATATAAATGGTGTTTTCAAGAGAGAAAATTAGAAATGGCAAGCAAGATGCATGACTCTCCACAGCATGCTGGGCCCAGTGGAGGTGGTCAGCAGCTGTTGGCTCACCCCTTCCTGCATTTTCACCTGTGCTGTGGACACCTGAGCAGCTTTCTGCCTGTTCTCACTAGATGGGGCCCTCGTAAATGAGGCCCAAATAGGCTCCCTTGTCCCTTCCATCATGTGAAATGGAACAGGGAGATAAGCAGTTCTGCTGGCCCCTTGTATTTGGATCTCTGAATAGTGTGTGATACATTTTTATTGTTCATAAACTACCCAGATTCAGGTATTTTATTCACAGCAGATGCATAGTCTAAGACGGTTTCCAGGGATGCATAGGTTCCCACAAGATTATCAAGCCAACTGGGCTGCCAGCTTGGTTCCCAGCTTCTATCTGGCTGACTCTACTTGGTGTAAGATGAGAGGCATTTGAGTAAATACCATGGACATGGGGGAAAGACTCTTGAAGTCCTGCATGGCTTTTGCCTCTAGCCACCAGGGTGACCTGGGCAAGAACTTTATTGAGCTTCAAGGGTTTGCTTTGTAAACCAAGGACACTAACATACACTCACCTTCCTGAATGCTTTAACAAATCACTTCCCAAGCCTGCCCAGGGGTGAAACAGAATGTTCTGGATGGTCACCAAGACTAAGGGAACACGGGGGCTTGAGTTTTCACCTATGCTTCACTTGGGGAGGGGATGGTCTGCCTTCACCGCCCCCCCCCCTGCACACAGCAGTCCAACCTTTGCTTTCCAAGGCCTTAGTCTCTTTACTGGCAAGCATCCTAGGGCCGTGGCCTGCCCTAGAACATTCCATGGTCAATGATTGTCAACCTGTGGCCCCATGCAAGGAAGTGCAGCAGAATCTGTCCAGCGAGGTGAATGGGGTGACCTAGGATGAACGCGGATGGCTTCAGATGCCTGTAGCAACAGGGTCTCTACAGCAGTGGAGGATCCAGCCCCGGAGAAAGTCACTGCTGTTAAACATTAGGAAGCATAATTATTTGCATATTCATAATGACTAATCTTAGTCGAAGGCTTTCTCTACACCAGCGCCTTTGTGGACTTACACTATTCAGTTTACTTGCTGTCTCTGCAGACTTTGGGATTCAGTGATGCTCCTGCATAAATTGGTGCTAATTAGTAGCAGCTAAGTGTGCCTGAGAATTGAGAACACACTTGGTGCAAAGCAAGACTTACGTAGTATACATACATCGTGCGGGGTATACACGTGGCTTGGGTATCCATCTAACTGCCTATCTTAGCCACAGGTTAGCATTAGTGTGTCAGTTTGAGTACTGTAACAGAATCCCCCAGTAACAATAGCTTAATTACAGAAATTTATAAACAGTGTAAACATCTAACGATCATGCCAATATATATTTGGTTAGATGAGCCAGAAACTCTTATAGTGACTCTATGATAATCAGAGCCTAGGCTTCTGCACCTTGCTCTATCATCCTCATCACTTACATCATATATTTCAACACGCCTGCTTGCTTTCTGCCTTTCACATCTTCATTCAGATAATGACAAGAGGGGGAATTTCATTTAGTAGCACCTCTCATATCCTATTAAACAAAACTGAGGGAGTTGCAATACTGATGATGGCTGGAGCCATCATCTCCAAGAGGCTCAAATGAGGCTTGCTGAACGGCTTGTCTTCAAGCCTCCTTTCCTTGCCATCTGAAACACTGTATGGTGGTGTGTGAAATCCTTCACGGTGGCATCCGGCTTTCCCTAGTGCTTTAGTTAATTTTTTTCCCATTGCTGTGATCAGATATTTCACAGAAGCAACCTAAGGAAGGGTTTGTTTTGGCTCGCAGTTTGCGGGGACAGTTCATTATGGTGGATTAGCCCCAGTGGCTAGAGTGTGAAGCAGCTGGTAACGCTGTATTTCCCGTTAGGCTTTCAAGAGCAATGGATGCTGGTGCTCAGCTCACTTTCTCCTTTTATTCAGTCCGGGACCCCGCCCCAGGGAATTATGCCATCCCCAGTTAAGATGGTCCTTCCCACCTCAGTCAATCCAGCCTAGACATTTCCCCACAGACATGCTCAGAGGGTTGTCTCCAAAGGGATTCTAGATGCTATCAAGTTCACAACCAGTTAACCATCATACATAGAATGTGTAATTCATAGGCAGAGTGGGAATGAAGACATGTTGACACTTGCCACTGGCCTCCAACACTATGCTCTAATCTCAATTTTTTCTGTCCATGTCACCAAGAACTTCTCACACTCATATGGGGATGGGATGAGGAGCAGGAGTATGAGAACCCATCTTTCAATAGAAGGAGGATCAAAGTATTTATGATCATATGTTAAAGCCACTGTTGCAAGTTAGCTATTCTTGCTATAGAGATGTAGCCTCTTCATCTGTAAGAGAGTAATAACATCTGTCCCCAGAGGGAGGAGTTTAAAAGATGTTACAGATGTGGGAAGAACCAAGGAGAGAAAAGTTAGTGGGTGTTCCCCTCTGCCTGCCCCCTGGGTAGGGTGACCTTTCTCCCCTGACTGCAGTGGTCTGTGCATTCACACAGTACATGTGCAGTACCACTCAGGTCTCCCAAGCCTGGCCGGCACATTTGTCAAGATGATCATAGCCATAATGTAATAATTAATTCAAATCCAAGTGAGTGGGTAGTTCTGTGTTGAGGGATGGGGAGTGTTCTGTTTTCCCACTGGCACAGCACTTGTTCCCATATGGGACCACATAAATACAACTCATCGTTCACTCCACGCGCCAGCTATGAAGACTGACATGTGCTGGAGTATGCTGTAGAATTTAAATGACTTCATTACCGCATGTTGGCAGCGTTTTCTAGTTTTATAAGATAATGTTGTGGTTTGAATATTCACCCACCTCCAAATTCATATGTTGGATGTTTTTCCCCTAGGGTCGTGAGTGGTGTTGGGGTGGGAGCTCTGAAATGGGGCTCTGTCTTGAGGACCCTGTCCTTGTGAATATGTTGTTGGCATGGCTTGGTTTGTTATGAAAGTGATCTGGGCTTCTTTTTGCCTCATCCTTACCCTTCTGCCTCCTACTGTGGGCTGACTCACCAACAAGGTCTTAGCCAAGGCCAGCTCTTTGACCTGGGACTTTCCAGTCTCCAGAACAAGAAGAGATGATGGATTTTATAAAGTTAGCCTTTCTTCCCACCATAGTTGGGCAGCACAGGACAGGTAATCAGATTAGGACAGAGGGAGAGGTGCTGTGTTTACTAATGGAGTCTTTAAAGATAGATGCCACCATAGCAGGCCAGAGAAAGTCTGCATCCTCTGTTTGTGTGCACTCCTGCCTACTCACCCCTGTTGTGATGATGAGGTGTGAGAATGATACAAGTGCTTTGCAGAAACCCGTTCTCTGTCAGTGTATCCCAGCCCTGTGACATCATGCCATGATGTCGCGTGCACAGTTCATGCACAAGAGCAATGTGCCTGAGTTACCAAAGGGAAAAAAGGAGATCACAAACAAATCTTGTAATGCCTTTAAGTAATGTTTTTGTATTGAACCTCACTCAAAGCTGTTCTGGGACTCAAGTAGCCCACAGGCTGTAGGTTGGACTTGCCTGAGACTAGGGAGTGTTCACCAAGAGATAACTGCTTCAACTGTTGGGGTTGATTACAGGGGTGCCTGGCCTCCATTCCTCCAGGGCTCCAGGAGACAAAGGCCAGGAGAGTGGAATCAGGGAGGGAGAAAGGAGAACGGAAAAATGAGAGGTGGATAGAATGCAGAAATACATCAAACAAGGAATAAAAATAACAGAGATCTAGGCTGGGCAGATGTCTTAGTGAGAAAAGTGCTTTCCTTATAAGCTATAAAGGTGAGGACAAAAATGTGTGTGTGTGTGTGTGTGTGTGAGAGAGAGAGAGAGAGAGAGAGAGAGAGAGAGAGAGAGAGAGAGAGAGAGAGAGAGAGAGAGAGAGAGAGAGAGAGAGAGAGAGAGAACAACCTCAGCTATTGTTTCTCAGGCTCTACTCACCTTGTTTTTAAAAGACAGGATCTCCCACCGGCCTAGAGTTCACCAAGTCGGCTAGGCTGGATTCCTGAGTAGTGAGCCCTTGGGATCCATATGTCTCCACCCACCTCCTTGGTGCTAGGACTACAGGCACAGGACATTACATCTGTGTTCTGTTTATTTGTTTCTTAATATGGGACCAGAAGATTAAGTCACGACTTCACGCTGTCAAGGGAAAGCCGTCTCCCTAGCCCCTCTGCAACCTTTCTGTGGCTTTTGTGACACATGGTTGGAAAACAACAACAAAAAGAGACAAGCTGGGTCAAATAAGTTTTTTTTATTGCAAATCGTAATCTGCATCAAGATAGCGGGTACCCCGTCCTGTGTCCCATGTCTATGCCCCCCTCCGCCCCTCCTGAAAATGTTCAGCCCAGATTAATACTTCCCTACCCAGGGAGCTTCCCTCCCTACCCACTCTATCTTCTCCCCTTCCAGGTCTTCTGTTAAACTATGAACCTTTCCTTCATGTCTTATTGACATGTTCCTGAAACAGTCACTTGTGTATCTATGGATTTCTCTCTAGGACTTTGCCTTATTGACATAAGTATTATGTATATGTACTTAGGGTGAGTACTGACATTATGTATGAGAGGCAGTGGGGCAGGGAATTCAGTCCTCTGTAGGAGGCCCTAACTACAGAAGAGACTTGGCATTGGGTTAGTAGCTCTTTCATACACATGGTAGGAATATAGTAGGCACATGGTGGTAGTGGCCCTTCCCTTCCCCTTTAAGATGTAGCTAGTGTCAACATGGGAGCTGATGAGATCAGAATGTCCCTCCCCAGTGTGGGATGACTTGTGGTGGAAGGGACTCAGTGTGCATGGAGAGGCACACACAGTTCTAGAGGCTGGGTCCAGTAAGCGAGGAGAAAAGACAGGCAGAGGCAGCAGAGGGAGCAGCCACTGCATCCCACAGGCCCTAGACACACAGCAAAACTGGCCGAGGCCACAGTATCTGAAAGCTGAAGCATGTTTAATTTGTTATAATTTATTATATTTTTACTTTGGATTGTGTGCCTGCAGTGTGTGTGTGTGTGTGTGTGTGTGTGTGTGTGTGTGTGTGTGTTCATTGAGCGAAAGTGCCTGAGCCGTCCAGAGGTATCAGATCTCCCAGGAGTTACAGATGGCTGTGTACTACCTGGCACAGGTACTTTAGAACTGAGTGAGTCCTCTGTGAGAGCAGTACTCACTCTTAATCACCAAGCAGTCTCTCCAGTCCCCATATGACAGCTTTAGACATGTCTGTACCACTCACTGCTCCATCTTCTTAATTACTTGTCTTCCACAGATGCAAGTGATGATGGTCATTTGTCAAATTGCAGGTCTCAACCATGTGTAAAGATGCAGGCCCTGGAACGTTCCACAGAGGCTGCTGCTGTGCATCACTGTATAATGGCCATCTGCGTAGACTGCTCAGGCAGTGCATGGTGTCTGTCCCTGTCTTGGTACTCTGCATAGCCTATCCTGGCTGTGAGCTTCGCCTTGAAGTGATATCAATCCCATAATTTATACACAGCACTTTTGGGTCCAGGGGAACGAAAGGATGCCATGGTGTCTACCTGCCTCCCACTTCTGTGTCCCAGAATGGTGTCCCTCCATTCCTACAGGAGCCCCCCTCCAAGGCTGCAGAGTCTTGGGGCCTTTTTAGTGAATTTAGAAACTGAAGTGGGGAGTGTGGATGCTATAAGATCCCACGAGCTGAAAGAACACCTCAGACCTTCGCCCTTGGTGCCTGCATCCATTCTAAGGGCTCTGCCCATGCCTCCCGATGCTCGAACCCCAAACTTCATCCTGCTACCCAGAGTTCCAGCTCTCTGGTCAGCCATCATTCCTCCGTCCCCTAGTGAGCTCTCTGTCCTCTGCTTCCTGCCTGCAGATACGGAAAGAGATGTGCTGAGGGTGTAGAGCATCCCAAGGGTCAACACGTGTTATCTTGCCAATCCTCAGATGGCAGCCTGAGAGAGGTGGGTGACATGCCCAGGGCCAGGAAGTCTGGGCGTACCTTCACGCCGGGCCCTGTCCCTGTCCCTGCACAGTGAATAGGACTGTCTGCTCCGCCACTAGAGTGTGTGATGCTCAGAGTCTCCGTGCACAGCCCCAGTGACCTGACTGCTCCTCCTCCTGGGCTTCAGAGGCGGATTAATGACTGCCAGGGAGAACTTGCTGAGCGAAACGGTGCAGAGTTCAAACCCTGAGTCACACTGACACAGTTCCAGTCCCTGTCATGTGACATCACTGCTCTACGCCTGAGCAGGCAGGCAGCACAGCCCTCCTGATCCTAGTTCCAAGTTCCAAACCGGAACGACCACTGTCCCTAGCTCCTCTCCCCTGGGCAGTGTGACGAGATCAAAAGAGTTATAAACAGGAGGAGACCCGTGGTGTCTATGTGCTAGAGCCTAAGGGTCTGATCTAAATTCCAGACGCTATCCAGAAGTAGTAACCCGTTGTTGCTCAACGGAGGAAAATGAGGAATCGTCAGTTAAAACAGGAGTCTTAAATGTCATCCAGATTCTAACGTTGTGAGGATGCACAGTGTTCTTAATCCCTCATCAACATCCAGGAAGGTTTACACTAATCAGTAACAGATAACCAACAGATGCTGTTGCCAGCAGCGGGGCACCAGGATTCTCCAGCAAAGATTTTAGAACAACAATGCAAAAATAAATGAATGAATGAATGAATGAATGAATGAATGAATGAATAAATGCTTTACCAGGCCTTCGGAGATGGCCCAGTGGATAAAAGCTTGCTGTGCAAGGGTGAGGCCTGGGTTCAAATCCTCAGAATTCACGTAAAGCTGGGTTTGGTAATATGTGTCTGCAATCCCATCATTCCCCCCCAACACACACCCACAGAAAGATCCTGTCCCAAGCAAGGTGGAAGGCACACCCAAGATTTTCTCTCATCTCTGTGTCATGGCACTTGTGCTGTGGTTACATACACATCCTTATTCCCACACGTAAGTGTGCACACAGACACGCACACGCGCACCCAAAGACAGAGCTTTTAACAAGTTTTAATGAGCAACTACAAACGCACTCGAAACAAAACAACAGAGGGCCTTTCAAAGCAGCAATTTCACGACGAGATTGACTGTACAGGAAAAGAACAAACGGGATTTAGAACTGAAAAATACCACAACTGAAATGAGAAGGGCCATGTGGGTGGACTCAAGATTGGACTAATGGTGTGTTGTGTGTGTGTGTGAGCAGGTGTGGAGTGTGTGTGTGTGTGTGTGTGTGAGTGTTGGTGTGTGCGTATCGTGTGTCTGTATTGTGTATGTGCATGTGTGTATTGTATGCCATGTGGAGGCCAGGGGTTGTAATCATGTGCTTTCCTCAATAGTTCTCCACCTTACATTTTAGGAAAGACTACCTCATTGAATCTGGAGCTCCAAATTCTGCTAAATTGGTTGGTCAACAAGTCCCAGAATCCTGCGGTGTCCACCTCCCCAGTGCTCGGGGTGACAGACAGGTGTGCGCTGCCATGCCTGGATTTTCTAAGCGGATGCTGGGGATCTTTTGTGCTGCAAAGCAAGCTCCTTTCTGACTGAGTCATCTTCCCAGCTCAGGGATATAATGTTAACCTCAGGTTAAATCCTCATTATTTTCTGCAGTATCCCAAAGCGTCTGGAAACCTGAGAACCGAGGGGCCATCCCTGCGTCTTGAGGGTCCAGACCCAGACCTGCGGGAACTGCTTGGGTATTCGAGGACTCTTGTTGCCTGTGAGGTCATAACTCACAGATAAAGCACCACATGAAGTACAAAGCTCCTCTTCCTGTGTCACTTTGCAGGGGGCACGGTGCCATTCCCTGGCATGGGGACATGGTTTCTGATTCAAGCTGGCTGATCGTGGGGTCACTAGAAGGCCTTATCTAACAGGGGCTCCTCCTCTTGGGGATGCCAGCTCCCAGGGAACAATTGGGAAGATACCACCTTCAGGGGTGGCTGAACCATCATAGAACCTCAAATCTGAACCCCATTTTTCATCCAGGAAAACTGAGGCACCGGGGGAAGGGGCTTAGCTCAGGGCCAGTTTGAGTGTGTGTTGGGAATCAGAATGAATCTAGGTCTTTGAGTAAAGCTTTCTCACCCTGAAGTAAATGTGTTGCAGGTTGGACTGAGATCCCCAGTTGACCAAGATAGAGCAAGGATGTCAAGAAGCTGTCATTCAGAAAATAGTTTCTGAGCTCCCTATTTTCATTAAGGTTCATGGTGTGTGTTGTTGTTTGTTTTGGATTCACTCCAAACCGCAGTGGCCTGAGCCCTTAGACACTGGACGTGCTCCATGAGTCCACGGGTCACTGGGTGGTTGTGAACATCGAGTAGGGCTTAGCTGATCTTGGAGTTTTCTGTTACATCAGGTGAGGTATAGAAGTCTTACTTGCTGGGAGCAGGCTTTGCCGACTCTGTTACCTCATAAAACTAAGGGTTTTCAGGATGTGGCTTACCCTAGCAGATGATTAGAAGCAGTTGTTGGCTCCCTCCTGAAAACAGAGGAAGACTAGAGTCCTTGGGGTCGGGGAGGTGGGTGACACCAACATCACCACCTGCCCAGCCCTCCCAGGCAGCACAGCCTGATAGAGAGTAGAAAGGGGCCACTCTTCAAACTTATCAGGGTCAACAGACTATTAAAAGAACACGTGAAAATCTTAACAGGGAAACCAGGGCTGAGAACTTATCAGACACACCAGACCAAAGAAAGTGTGGAGCTCCCCTGCCTGAACCTCATAAAATGGTAACGACCCTGCAACAGCACAGTGCCCCTGACATGATACCCGGGGTGTGTCAAGGACCAACGAACAATGAACACGCATCTGTCCCTGGAGCTTCAGCTTGGATCCTGCTATTGCCTCAGCCTACCTGATTGCCTGCTGTCCACCCGTTAACTCTTCTGGGGCTTCAATACAGCGCTTTTCTCTCTCTCTCTCTCTCTCTCTCTCTCTCTCTCTCTCTCTCTCTCTCTCTCTCTCTCTCTCTCTCCCCGTGTTAGTCTTATCATTAGAGATTCTGGTAACATTTTTATCGTCGCTTCTGAGGCTTTTTGAATTCTGCTACAGATTTTCAAGCTTGTATTTATTTTGTAAATCGCAAGCATGCACGTACCTACACATATATGTGTATAGATGAGAGATTCATTGTGTGATATGTGCTGTGTGATGATATGAGAGTCCATATTAGTGATTAAGACTGGAGTCAAAGGATCTGCATTCCCGTTGGCTCATCTAGCAAATCGCTGCCATTGAAGCCAGCGCCGTGCGGATTTACCGTTATTCCATCAGTGCTGACGTTGTGGAAAGACACAGCCATGCTCGTTTATGTTTCTGACTAAATGTGCTCATGTGGTAGAGGTACCAGGGTGACTGAACCAGCTGTCCCTCTTTCTCTGGTAGACCAGTAGTCCAGGCTTCATGTTGGACAGGCTCTTGAAGGAGCAAGTGGACACTGAACAGTTCAGGGCCTCAGAGTCCTCTGTTTCTAGCTTTTCAGTCTCATTCTGAATATTCCTTTGGCCTCACAAGTAACGGGACCTAGCAAGACTCCGGGGGCGGGGAGTACATTCCGTCTCTTGGCCGTCTACTATAAAACTGCACTACCAAGGGCCCTGAATGCTGGTTGACTGACAGCTGTGGTTATTTTTGCACTTGACCCTAGAGCTGCTTCTAAAGGCTTTGCTTCTGTTTCCTTCTGGTTCTCCAAGGCTGTGAGACACGCTGTGGTCAATAAGATGACACCTGACACTTTTGAGTGAGACCCCTGGTTGTGAGTGTCCCAGTTTCCTTCTATTGTGTATGGAGAACAAGGCCATGAGACCCAAGAGCCCAAGTGACTATGATGGTCAAATGACGGCCAAATTCTGTGCCTCCAACCCCGTCCTCACTTACACATGTTGTATTGGAAGGCATTAATGAAAAGCTATTTTCTTCTGGTCAAAAAAAAAAAAAAAGGAAGAGTCTGTCTTTGGTGAATGTGTAAGATGCCAAGCTATGCAAACATGAGAGTTTATGCAGCCAGGCCTGTCAGTCATCTGTCTAAGAGACCATGCCTGGGGAAGGCAGATTTAGCTAACACCATGCTAATGAAATGCAAAGAATAATTATGCTTTTGATAAGATGACAGGCTTCCTTCCCACAAGTCCTGCCTTGCTGCCACTGCTATGAGCCGCCACCAGGCCCCGCTGGGTCTGCTTACCTACCTGAGTCCTAACTCGGAAAGACCCATCTTTTTTCTTCCTGTCCACCTCTCCCTTTTGTTTCTTGGCCAGAGCCTGAACATGCTTTCTCTGGGATTTTTTTTCACTGTTTATCTGAACCTACCTCCCTTTTGCCATGAGGCTGCTTGCCAAACCGCAATGCCTAACTTAGACACGGCTTGCCTGCTAGCTTCCTCTTCCCTGTCTTCCTCCTCTGGGCGGCTTCTCGGGTGTACAAGTTCCCTGCCCTGGTTGATGTTGCTTGTTTTGTTTTTTTGTTTTTGTTTAAACTCTAATAAATTGTACCCAAGCCTTTTCTGAGTTCATTCTTAAAGACTGAGAAGAGACTTCTGTTAGGCGATTCCAATTTTCTAGCAAGATAGCAAGATGCAATAATCCAAACTTTCTGGTAACAACATGACAAAGAATCCTTTATCTGAGGGTGCTCATCACAGTCACATAAGTTTGTTTGTTTATTTATTTATTTATTTATTTATTTATTTATTTATTTATTTATTTTTGTTTTTCAAGACAGGGTTTCTCTTTGGCTTTGGAGCCTGACCTCGAACTAGCTCTTGGAGACCAGGCTGGTCTCCAACTCAGAGATCCACCTGCCTCTATCTAAAGGCGTGCACCACCACCGCCCGGCTGCATAACTTATTGTATCTTGACTGATACAAACCCTGACCCCATGCCACACATCACCCACTCACTGGTTGTAAAGGTTAAAAAGGAAAAGGAAAAGCCTTGCTTCTTTCAATTATTATGAAGGCAAAATGCAATAGAAAGTCAACGCACAAACTAATACGTGTCCATATTGGGATCGGTATGATGGAGGAAACAGTAGGACTTGAATGACCATGTAACTTTGTCAGTGGTTCAAGGCCAAGTTTCTGGAGGAAATATTTACACCAAGACGGACAGGTAGCAGGAAGGTCTTGGCCGTGTGGGAAGAAGAGCAGCATTCTGGTGAGGGACCAGCCTGAGAAGAAATCTAAAATGGGCAAGGCCTGGCTCGTTAGAGGCAGTGAGGAGAGGCCAATGTGGTAAGAAGAAGTGGGGGAGATCCTTTCAGGGTGAGAGTATGGGCAGGGAGGGTGTCAGACCACTGGCCTTGGAGTCATGAGAGGTATTTGGGCTTATTGAGGCATCTGGGTGTTTCTACAGCCTAGCAACATGGGCCCATGAAGCTGCATATATCTTCAGAGTGGACAGGGCAGGTAAGGCTTTGTGTTCTTGGCATAAATACAGATCCTAAGACTTGGCATGAGTGGACCTTATAACGGGAAGTGTGACTCTACAATGTTTACAATATGGTGCAGCTAACTCTTCTCTCTTCCTCTCCAAAGATGGGGGTCAGGTTGTGGGCTGGGTTGAAGGTATCTTAACAAACTCTGGACCAGCCTGGGGCCCTCAGAGATGAGGAGGTATGTGTGATGAGATGCCCACCTTTAGAGACTCACTCCAGTCCAGAGAACAGCAGGACATGTAGGCCAACCTGGCTCCAGTGGCAGGGAAGAGCTAGGCCAGTTGGATTCCAGGAACAACTGTGAGATCTGTTAACTCTACTGGATGAGAATGAGACCATTACCATAATTTTTGAGTCAGATTTGAAGTAAGCTTTATTAAATAATGGCCAGGATGATGGACACTGGCCAGGTCCATACCTGAGATCCCAGGGAAATGGCCACTAATTACATTAATGCTTATAAAGGCACCACCCACAAGGCTATACACTTCTCTCCTTAGTATAATCAAGGGCAAGCATATGTCATGACACATTGCCTGCCTACATACCTTCCACCTACATGTGACCAGACATACCCTGTGCAGGTGGGGCAACCAACCTTATTTATAGGAGTGAAAACACATGGCTTGTTATCTGACACTAACAACAGCCCCAGCATTTCATGAAGTTGTCTGTCCTTGGGTGAGTGGGGCTTACAGGTTAGGGGCAATTTTGTTTTAAGCATATGTCTTAAGCATACTAATTTAAACTTAAAACATAACTTTAGCTCTCACAGGTCTTGGCTCAAGTATTAGTCCTCCCTGCCTACAAGCCTCTTAGCAGGTAACGGGAACCTAGCCCAAGAGGCTCAGGCTGCCTGCTTTGGCTTGTTAAGCTGCTGGATCAGTGGTTCATAGAGGATGCAAGTGGCCTGAAGTGGGCAAGGCCTCACTCGCTGGCTAGTGTGGCAGGAAATGGGGATGATTCCTCTAGGATGAGGATATGAGGAGTGAGGAGGTCAGACCACGGGCCTTGGAACTATGAGAGGGCTTGAGCTGAGCCCACCTAGTCCAGTCTGTTCAGACGCGCACGCACACACACACACACCATACACACACACACACACACACAATACACACATACACATACACACCATACACACACACACCATACACACACACACACACACTATACACACACATACCATACACACAATACACACACCATACACACACACACCATACACACACACACCATACACACAATACACACACCCACACACACACACACACTATACACACACACCATACACACAATACACACACACCATACACACACCATACACACACATTATACACACATACACACACACACCATACATACACCATACACACACACACCACACACACACACATACACACACCATACACACACACACACCATACACACACACACCATACACACACACACCATACACACACACACACCATACACACACACACACCATACACACACACACCATACACACACACTATACACACACACACCATACACACAATACACATACCATACACACACACCATACACACAATACACACACCATACACACACACACCATACACACACCATACACACACACACTATACACACACATACCATACACACAATACACACACCATACACACACACACACACTATACACACACACACCATACACACACACCATACACACAATACACACACCCCCACACACACACTATACACACACACACCATACACACAATACACACACACCATACACACACCATACACACACATTATACACACATACACACACACACACCATACATACACCATACACACACACCATACACACACACACACCATACACACAATACACACACCATACACACACACCATACACACACACACCATACACACACACACACACCATACACATAATACACACACCATACACACACACACCATACACACACACACCATACACACACACACACCATACACACACACACTATACACACACACACCATACACACACACACCATACACACAATACACACACCATACACACACACCATACACACAATACACACACCATACACACACACACCATACACACACCATACACACACACACTATACACACACATACACACACACACCATACATACAGCATACACACACACACACCATACACACACTATACACACACACACCACACACACATACACACATACACACACCATACACACACACACACCATACACACACACACCATACACACACACACATACATACACACACACCATACACACACATACACATACACACACCATACACACACACACCATACACACACACACACACCATACACACACACACTATACACACACACACCATACACACACACACCATACACACAATACACACACCATACACACACACCATACACACAATACACACACCATACACACACCATACACACACACACTATACACACACATACACACACACACCATACATACAGCATACACACACACACACCATACACACACACTATACACACACACACACACACACACACACATACACACACCATACACACACACACACCATACACACACACACACCATACACACACACACTATACACACACACACCATACACACACACACACCATAACACAATATACACACCATACACACACACCATACACACAATACATACACATAACATACACTATACATACACACACTATACACACACATACACACACACACCATACATACAGCATAACCATACACACACACTATACACACACACACACACACACACACACACACACACACACCATACACACACACACACCATACACACACACACTATACACACACACACCATACACACACACACCATACACACAATATATACATATACACAATACACCATAACAATACACACACCATACACACACCATACACACACACACTATACACACACATACACACACACACCATACATACAGCATACACACACACACACCATACACACACACTATACACACACACACACACCACACACACACACATACACACACCATACACACACACACATCATACACACACACACCATACACACACACACCATACACACACACACCATACACACACACACACCATACACACACACTATACACACACACACCATATACACAATACACATACCATACACACACACCATACACACAATACACACACCATACACACACACACCATACACACACCATACACACACACACTATACACACACATACCATACACACAATACACACACCATACACACACACACACTATACACACACACACCATACACACACACACCATACACACAATACACACCCCCCCCACACACACACTATACACACACACACCATACACACAATACACACACACCATACACACACCATACACACACATTATACACACATACACACACACACACCATACATACACCATACACACACACCATACACACACACACCATACACACACACATACACACACCATACACACACACACACCATACACACACACACATACCATACACACAATACACACACCATACACACACACACACCATACACACACACACCATACACACACACACACCATACACACACACACTATACACACACACACCATACACACACACACCATACACACAATACACACACCATACACACACACACCATACACACAATACACACACCATACACACACACACCATACACACACCATACACACACACACTATACACACACATACACACACACACCATACATACAGCATACACACACACACACCATACACACACACTATACACACACACCATACACACACACACCATACACACACACCATACACACACAAACACACCATACACACACACATACACACATACACACACACATACACACACACATGCACACACACACACACACACACACACACACACACACACACGTTTCCCATACTCCCATAGCAAACACCCATTGCACTGACATACCATACACACTATACCATCCCACAACATATCCACGCCACATTTTCTTGTCCTATCATGCATATAACATGCATTACACCAAACATGTGCCCCACGTTATACACATATCATATACTCTACAGAGCCACAAGTGCACAAGCACCATATGGACCACACACAAGCCAGATCATAACATATATCATGCCGTGCCACATCATCCATGAATACATAGATATGCATACCACACCCATGTTCACATGTATCATGTATAGCATATATCCTATCCACACAACTATTAACTACCACAAACAACTCTACCTCAGGTGTAGTGGGAGCAATGGAGAGATCAAGCTCTCTGCAAGGGCCTGGGGACAGTTCTGAAGAGGACTACAGGAGAGCATGGATTGGCTACTGTGTCTCCGTGTAGCCTTGGCTGTCCTAGAATTTGCTCTGTAGACCAGTCTGAACTTGAACTCATAGAGTTTCGCCTGCATTTGCCCCAGAGTGCTGGGATTAAAGGTGTGCTCCACCCCCACCAGGCTGAAAGCAGTATATTCTTAAAAGCAGTTCTAACAAGTGCCTGTGTTAGCATCAGAGATTATCTTAATAATGCCCCGGTGATGGAAACAGATTCTCTCCCAGCCTCAGAGTTCAAGAACAAGGTATTCAGAGGCTGGCTCTGAGGAGCATCTGCTCTCTTGTCCCTGACTTCTGATAGCCTTCCTTGGATGGTTGGATGGTTAGACATGCCCCTCAGATCACTGCCTCCATCTTCTTAAGGTACTCCATCCCGTGACCCAGAGTGACTCATCTTGTAGTCATTAATTAAATCAGCAAATATGCTATTTCCAAATGATAGCTCTGGAGGCTCCACTCAAACCACATCAGGTCAAAGCCTTTCTCAACTTCCAGAGAAGGTCTCTGAGGAGGAGCTCTGTGATGCTTCTTCAGCTGACTAGCTCTGCGCACTCTCTGTGTCCCACCCAACTAGTAGGAGCCGCGGGGTCCCTGAAGAGTAATGGGTACAGGGTCTATTACCTACAAGAGCTTCATGGTTGTCTGATGGTTTTTCTTTTGTCTTTCTACTGCTGTGATAGAACACTAGGGACAGAAGATTTATTTCTTCTTACAGCTCTCAAGTCACAGCTCATCATGGAGAAAAATGAGGGCAGGGACTTAAGGTAGCAACCTGGAGGCAGGAGCTGAAGCAGAGGCCATAGAGGAATGCTGTAGACTGCTTACTGGCTTGTTCCTCATGGCTGGTTCAGACTGCTTTCTTGTATAATCCAGGACCACCTACCTAGGAATGCTGTGGTCCACAGTTAGTTGGGCGGGCCCACATCAATTGTTAATCAAAACACTAGCCTACAGACTCACCTATAGGTTAATCTTAGAGAGGCATTTTCTCAATTAAGAGTTTCTCTTCCTAGATGTGCCTGCATTTGTGTCAAGTCAACCCAAACCAATTAGCATAGAGCTCAAGGAGTGGCTGAGTTCTCTTTTGCTAACTCTCTTGGCTAACTGTGCCCTCTCAATGACAATGGGAAATCTTGGTTGTAGCTGCCCACATACCCATGGACAGCACAGGAAACAGGATGTGTGAGAACCCGTGATATGTTTTATGTTAATTACTATGCCTAAAAGATCCATAAAATAATAATGACTGTAACCTATAAGCCCCTTGCCGAAGAACAGATAATTCCTGAAATGCTGGAGGTTATCGTTTACAAACTACAAGTTTTCCCTTCCCTAAACAAAGTTGTTTGACTTAATTACACTGGATGTGCTTGATCACATATAGGTGAGAGCTACATATGTAGGAAATATATTAGGATGTATGCTTGTCCCTGGTTGGATGTAACAGGGCAGAACACAGGCAGTAGGAACATCAGGATATATACTTGCCTCTGATTGGACCTTGGGAAATGTGGTGGCCTTGTAGTTTTGCCTTTTTAAGCCTCTGTAAAATGTGACTTTTGGTCATTTTCTGGGAACTCTGGAGTGGCCCTAGCCAGAGTCCATCATGCTGGCCAGTATTTAATGAAAGCTTGGTTCAAATTTGTCTCAAAAATTGTGGTAGTGGTCTTATTTTTGACTGGTGGGATTAGGGGATATCCCAGGAATACCAATGGAGTGTGTGTTCCCTGAAGCGGACATAGAGGTGAGGTAGGACTTGCCTATTTTAAGGACCCGAAGAAAAAGAGACCATTGTGTCACCTGGGACAGGGCAGTCCTCACCCTACAACTGGCTCCTATCATGTGACCATGCCCACTTTCCTAGAGCATAACTTACTTTTCAAAGAGACCCAATGAACTTTTCAGGCTGCTGGATTTACAAATGTGTAGGGTTTACAACACCAACACCACCAGACAAGACAGTGACAAAGCTATTACAGCCCTCTCTTTGCCTTCAAGGTTTGA
>JANBXA010000366.1:42355000-42365000 GCA_030556225.1 Cricetiscus sungorus
AGCTGAAAATCAATACTGCCTATCGCAGGGCTCATACACGGACCAGGCTGGAGAAGCAGGAGGTGGTGGGTGTTGTTCCTTTGTTACAGTTATAGGAATAAAGCTGGAGAAGGGGGGTGGGGTCCCGAGCAGGCGTCCCAAGGTAAGGGACCACGTGGGAGAGCATAGCAGGTTCTATAGCATAGCAGCTGTCACCTTCCAGCATGGTTATGGCGCCCTGTGGCAATCTTTCCATCTCCAGCACAGACATCTCTTTCTGCCTACTTTCCTTCCCTTGTCCTACAGTTCTCTAAGTCATTTCCAGCATAAAATACCTTCTCAGACTCCTTTTAGTGTCTGATTCTTGGGAAACTCAGCCTAAGACATGATTTCTCTCCATGCCTCTGTTCCAGCATCTGGAACACTCTTTACTCCTCCTGCGTCTTACTCCAGGGAGTGAGCAAAGCAACGGTAGACACTCTTGAGCGTGGAGGTGGAGGAGAGAGGTTAATGACGACCGGTGAGCCCATAGAGACACTGCAGAAATCCAAAAGACGTGAGAGGGTCACAGCTCTGAAATAGAGAGCAGTTTCTACCCAAGTTAGAGTCAGGAAAACTCAGCGGTGAAATACGCGCAGGAGCCAGGCCTGGGAAAGGAAGCATATGAAGGGAGCAGCCCTCTTCCCCTTACACAGTGGGAAATTCACTTCTCACCTCAGACCACGTAAGAGCCCAGGAAAATCCCAACATCATGCGGGCTGAACGTAAGGGCATGCTCTGAAAGATGTGGCATTAGGGGGACTTCTTTGTAGTGTGCCCAACCTCGTGTGGACGTGTATAAACCCACACGGTGGAGATCCACCGCTGAGTATCACCACATGTTGTAATCAAAAAGGTGCTGTAAACATAAGACGTACAGTGCACTTTAGAAATAACCTGAAACCACGTGCTCGGACAAGACGGTGAGAACTGTGGTTCGGTGAATATGTAAGCCTGGGTGATGTCAGCTAGGCTGGCTTGAGAAATGCCCAGTGAAACACACTTCAGGATGTATGTGGAAGGACATTTTCTGAGGGGATTGGGATGCAGGACAGCAATAGAGACGGACCCCAGGAACACAGACAGTGCCAGCCTACAGGCTAGGGACCAATCGCAACAAAGTTGGAAAGCAGAAGAAGCCCACTAGCACAGGCTCATGGTTGCATTCCTGCTTCCTGGCTGCCACGTGGTGAACAGCTCAGCTACAACACACCCTCCCCCACCATGATGACTCTGCCTCGCCACAGGTCTGAACAATACAGGAGCGGGCCAGGGACCAAAACCTCTGCAATCATGATCTATGGGGAGTGGATGGAATTCTGGCCTTAGCAAACGTGTATTGTTGGCACAAACACAGCCTCGTCAAGGACCCCAAATAGGCCCACAGCATACACTTCTGGCTAACCATCCATTCTAGTGTCTGGCCTCATGCCATCCCTCTTTCTTTTCTTGCCGGCTGAAGCATTTATCTAATTACTCTTCATCAATAAAAGCCCAGGAGTCAGATATCAGGGTAAGAACCTGAATGATCAGAGAAGTGGAGAAGGAGCCAGTGACCGCCCCTCGCCCTCTCCTTCCTCAATCCAATTGGGCAGAGAATCTTTCTAAGCCCCACCCTACTGTTTCCTGTGCCTCTCTATATGTCCTCGGTCCTCCAAAACCTCTATGGCCAATTTTGGTTGGCTAGTAGATAGCTCTACCTCCCCATTCAAAGTAAACTTTATTGGCAGTCTCGGGAGTGTCAGAGTGAGATCAAAACAACACAAAACAGCCCTCACTGTACCCCACAGCTCAGCGTTCCAGCACGGTATGCTGTCAGCCTGCTCTCTGCCCAGTCCTGGACCTCTCTGTTCTGTTTTTAATGTTGTTCACATATCTTCTGCAAGACTCCTTGGTCTGAGGGGAATGCCAGCCCTCCTGCCAGTAATATCTGTTCCCTTCTGTCCTTTGTCTGCGCAGAGGCTCCTGATGAATAAGCGTTCAGTACAGCATGCTTTCCCTATGACATGGCATGGGGCTTTCAGCTTTGTGTTCTAGAGACCTAGTGCATAGCCCGGCACACAGATGGTTCCATCATGTATGTAACAGAGGTCAGTATTTTAAAGGCACAGACTATACACCTGGCATTGTTCCTAGATGCACTCAATCCCTAAGCTGTGCAGGACATGGCAATAAGCCTAGCAAATTTAATAACATACTTGATAAGCATAACTATCACGTGCTATAGACTATATATAACTGTGCTCTGCTTTTATGAGATAAATAGCACGGTGCTTTTGTTTATGCGAAAAGGTGGGGTGGATAAGAGAGAGAATGGATGAGGCCGATTTACAAGTGGAGGAATAGGAGGCAGATGACTGATAAAATAGATATATTAGTGGATAGACGGATGAATGACTGGATGCTGAATTAAAGAATGGAGAGAAGCCGGCGCTGGTGGCACTTGCCTTGAATCCCAGCACTCGGGAGGTAGAGACAGGTATATTTCTGTGAGTTCCAGACCAGGCTGGTCTACAAGAGCTACACACAGAAACCCTGTCTCAACACCTGGTGAGTTATCAGCCAGTTTGTTAAACTTGTAAGCCAGTTTTGTTTATAATAAAACTATAAGTGGATTTTAAGGTTCCTTTTTTCTTTTTTCTTTTTTTTTTAAGTTACCCTTGGTTTGGAATTTTTAAGACAGATCTTTAATAGATCTGTGACTGTAAGAAATAAACAGGAGGAAAATGACAGGCCTTCACATGGGGTCTCAGTGGTGGCCTACCATGACAGCCTAGCCAACCCGCCGAGGCAAGGCACAGTGCCTGGGCGTGCATAGAGTGCCTCTGTGAGTGTCAGGCAAACAGTCCAGCCCTGGAGTGGCATCCCAGCAGAGGGACAGTGGTATAGAGCTGGTTGCACGGGATGGAGGGTCTGGCATTTCCACGACTGTGGTCCCTACTGAGCAGGGACCACATATATATATATATATATATAGCCACATATATATAGTTTCCTTTCTGTATGATGTGCATGCAAATTTACCGTAACTTTTCTTAAACTTTTCAGTGTCATTTCTAGTATATCCCTGTAAATGTCAGTTACTGAAGATGAGTCCACTGTAAGTAGTTTTAGCTTGTATTTTGCAATGCCGGCCTCAAGGCCACAGAGTTAAAAAACAGTAGGAAGTACTCTGGTGTCTCTGATAATCATGGACCTTTCTCCTGGGGTGTTTATTTTCATAATAAAAAGAAGGGGGAAAATTAAAAAAAAAATGTGTCTCAACAAACAAACAAAACGCATGGAGAGAGATTAGCTGAGTGAATGTATGGGATGTGGCATGCATGCATAAATAAATGAACAACTAGAGTGTTGGAATGTATAGATGATGAGTAAAGAATGCATGGACAGCTAGATGAATGCTAGAATGGGTTGGTGAATAAGCCTGGCTTATTCCTTGAGCATCCACTACAGTCCGTATTACACCGCTAACTAGAAATCTGCATTATCTAATTGCCACATCTTCACTTATAGTGGGTTTCATAGTGGCATTTTGCTACAAGTGTATGATTTATTTATACCATTCTTCTGCAAACGCCCTCACCCTTCTGCTTTCTTTGCACTCTACTGTTCATCTCCCCCTTTCTCCCAGACCATTCTGTATGTACTTTCTTGTCACACGTGTATATGTGACTGTCTGTATCTACATCATTCTAGGACCTACAGATGAGAGAAAAATTTCTTACTATGACTCTCTCCGGTTGTATCCCTTTTTCTATAAGTGGTATGATTTCATTCTTCATGGCTGAATAAAACTCCACGGCGTGTCTTTCTTTTTCTTTATTCATTCCCCTGTTGATGGGCACTAGTCAGTTCCATTGTGCTTAGTGTGCAGGCATCTCTGTGACATGCTGGAGCAGAGTCCGTTAGGCAAGTACTCGGGAGTGTATCATGGGGTCCCTTGGAAGATCTATGCCTTAGTGTTCCCGGCGTCTCCATAGTGGTTGCACTCTTACCAACATTTGTTGATAAGTGTTTTCTTAATGACTCACTGTGACTGCGGTGAGATGGATCTCAAAGTTCCTTTAGTTTGCATTCCTCTGCTGTCTGGTGACGTTGAACACACGCTCATATTCGTTCCCATTTGTATTTCATCTTTTAAGAACTGTCTGTCTGTTTCTTTGGTCTGCTTGTGTCAACCAGAAATCTAACTATGTCATACCATCTTTTCCCCCATGGTCTACTAAATAAACTCCGACCTCTTTACTGTGGCATATAATTTGCTTCCTGGCCAGTTTTCTTCCTTTCTCCCTAGATTATTTTAGCGTAGAAACTCACCCCGACTCAGCACCTTCTACAGCGAGTATCAACATGCTCTAAGCTGAAATCGTGCTGAGCCCCTGCCTCAGCCTTGCCTGCCATCTGCCCACTTTGTGCTTTGACTCCCTTTACCCGGGACTTTCTCTTTCTTCTTTTTTGTCCCTCTTTTTCTCTGTTCAGAATTCCACCTCTACATTTCAAACACTTCAGTTTGTTTGTTTGCTTACCTGTTTATTTCAACATCAGCCTGTGAGGTCCCTGGGGATCTCAGAGCTAAGTACCTGCACCTGGAAAAGAGTAGGTACTCCATAACAACAAGAGTGTGGGTGAAGCAGGATATGGCCTCGGTAGAGAGCCGAGAAGTGCCGCCATGGTCCCATCGTCACGTGAGCCCCAAATGACATTCAGAGACTCTGTATTTGATACAATCCTGTTGGCCAATTACCATTATTGTTTATGGGCTAGCTCTGCCTTAATTATTAACCCATTTCTACTTATCTAAGTATTTCCACGTGGTCGTCTTATTGGGGAGCTGCGGCGGGAATCTTCCTTCCTCCCCGGGCTACATCTCGATTCCTCCCTCCTGCTTCCTCTTTCCTCCTTGTCTCCTAGCCCCGCCTATCTTGCTATCTCATTGGCCACAGTGCTTTATTAACCAGTATGAGAAACATATATACAGAATAACATCTCCCATCATGTCTGCTTCCGCGTTAGAGTAGCCTATCTGCAGGGTCCACGTAGCTCACTGGGGTTGGTTAGCGCAAGGGTGTTTAAGCCTGCGCAGGAGTCCCCAGGGCTCCCGTGGGTCAGAAGAACATGTTTCAAGGATCCTGATTAAAACTGCATGAAGAAGATCTTCCCGGAGTCGTGCCCTCCTTGCTGGTCAGGGTAGGTGCGTACAGGCCTCTAAGGATCTGTGTGTTTTCTTCCTCGGAGCCTGTAGATGTGGAAAGGGGACTTTGCAAGCATAACAAAGGGAAGGATTCTGAGAGCAGGGGAGGGTCCTTGTGGAGGGGACTGAGGCAGTCTCAATGGTCCTTACAGTATAGAAGCAGACAAGAGAGTCAGAGATGGGAGTAGGACATGGGGAGCAGGGGACCAGTGATTGGACTGCTGACGCTGGAAGTGGGTGAAAGGCCACAGCTCAAGATGTGGGCAGGATCTCGCGGTTTGAAGAAACAAGGAAATACACATCTCATTGAGGCCCAGAAAGAACAGTCAGCGGATGCATGATTTCAGCCCACTAGGTCCATTTTAGAACTGGCAGTAAGGTAAAACGGTAAGGCTTGATTTCATTTGAATTTGTGTCTGTGTGTGTCTTCTTGTGTGTATGTCTGTGTGTGCATGATGCACATGTGTATTGTGTGCATGGATGTGCACACATGTATATGTTTATATTTGCGCACATGTGTGCATTTATGCATGTGTGTGTGTGTGTGTGTGTGTGTGTGTGTGTGTGTGAGACAAAGGTCAGTCTTTGGTGTCATTAGTCAGAAACTCTCCATATTGTTTTTGAGGCAAGGACTGTCCCTGTCCCAGCGCTCACAAATAGGCTAGGCTGGCCTGCTAGCAAGTCTGTCTATTGACTCTGGGAACTGAACTCATGTCCCATGCTTGTAAGGGAAGCACCTTAGCACCTGAACCATATCCCAGCCCTTGTTTTAAGACCCCAAATCTTGCTACCCTAGGATAGCAAGGCACAACAACACAGCAGCTAGCCCTTACTGGACCTCATGTGTCCATCTACTAACTGCACTGGTTTCACTCAACTCCCGGGACAGACAGAAGCAAAGCAACTGCATGTCCGGAAGAGGTTGGATTCCAGTGCTTTACTCTCAGCCCCTCTGAATAAAAGGCTGCTAGCGATTGCCCCTGTGGCCCAGACACCCAGAGCTTGGTATCAAAGAATGCAGACTGCCTTACTGCTTTCCTCAGTCCACATCTCAGGAGCAGGAAATCTCCGTTTCCCCTTCCATTTCTGTGGTCAGCTGAGAATACAGCCTGGTGGGGCACAGTGGCCTAGCCTGTAACCCCAGAGATGGGGGTTCTGGATGGAATCAGGAGGATCAGGAAATCAAGGCCACTGTTAGCTACCTAGTAAGTTTGAGGCCAGCCTCAACAAGAGCTCCTGGCTCAAACAAAAAAAGCAGCCTGGAGTGGCAGATGTTCAGGGTTAGCAGAAGCTCCAGGAGCCATCAGGCTGCACCCCTGCCTCCATCTTTTTGCTGCCACAGGCCTGACCTCCCACTGAGAAGAAGAGGCCGATCACTGGGTCATCTCTCCAGTGCCAAGTCAGCCTCCAGCACCAGCCAGGTGGGCTGTGGCCTTCCCAGAAGTCTTTGTGCCGTGCCAAATTCTCCTGGAATCCGCCTGTTCATGCTGCCAGGCAGATTCTGGTTGTGTGCACTGATCTCCTCCAGGAGAGCCAATGGGGGGTGGGGTGGGTGGGGTGGGGAGAGGCCGTGCTTGGGGCAGGCATCCGGGCATGACTGCCAAGGCAACTCCAGAGTCAGCGCTCTCTGTGGAGGTCTGCACCTTTGGCCCTAGAGGGCACAGGAGGAGGCGGCAGGCACCCACCGAGCAAAGAGGGAAAGCAGCACACCCTAGCTGCCTACCAAGTCCTTGCCGCGATAGAACTGATTGATGGGCACTGTCCTCCACAAGTCCTGAGATACCTTTCCTACATGCCAGTTTAGCCTCATAGATTCCTTCCTTCATTCCTTCATTCCTTCCTTCATTCATTCCTCTAAAAATGCCGCCCTTCTGTTCCACTCCTACACTCCAGGGAAATAAACAAGCAAACAAATGATACCAACCAGAAGAAAACAACACCAAAACAGCCACTTGGATCACGATTTATGTAATTATCATTATAGGATTGTTTCTATGAATACATTAAAGAAACAATATAAACCAAATGGCTGGATACCGGATAAATGAATTTTGGTAATCCTGTGTGCTACAGTGGGGCTGAAAGTTTTCACACTTAAAACAGGGTGACAGGACTTAAAACAGGGTGTCAGGAAGCACAAGGCAAACCTGGGAGGCTGTGATTCAGCAGGGGTGTGCGTGCAAGCGGACACACACTTCCCAGAGAACGTTCCAGAACTCCCGGCGCGGTTGCTTTGTGGCTGAGGCAGTTTGTAATTTTCTAACTTATAATTATCTGTGTTGTCTAAAATAACATGTCCGCTTATGGTCCCCTCCTCCCCCGAGACAGGGTTTCTCTGCGTAGTCCTGCTGTCCCAGAACTCAGTCTGTAGACCAGGCTGGCCTCACACTCCAGGATCTGCCTACGTCTGCTTCTCGAGTCTTAAAGGTGTGTACCGTCACACTTGGCTGTATGTTTTTAAAAAAACCTTTCTGTTTGTTTGTTTGTCTTTTGATTTTGTTTTTTTGTTTCTTTGTTTCTTTGTTTTTGTTTTTTGTTTGTTTTGTTTTTTTGAGACAAGATTTAGCTCTGTAGCCTGGGCTAGCTATGAACTCATAGCAATCCCTCTTTCTTGGCATCCTGAGTCCTGGGATTATAGAAGTGTGCCACTATTTGCGGCTGAAGTGTTTTGTTTTGTTTTAACATTTATTTGGTGTGTGAACGTGCGTGCGTGTGTGTGCGTGCGTGCGTGCGTGTGTGTGTGTGTGTGTGTGTGTGTGTGTGTGTGTGTGTTCACGTGCCCATACTATGGTGGCGGTGTTATATGTCTGGAAGGCAGAAGGCAGCTTGTGTGTGTTAGTCTCTGCTTTCACCGTGTGGATTCTAGAGAGTGGACTCAGATTGTCAGCTTTACCACCCAGTTCCTTTACCTGCTGTGTCATCTTGCTGGCCCAAAGGACTTCTTTTGTGATGAAATAAAACCAAAGGATGTTCAGTCAGCTTGTGTCCTGCGTCATGGGTAGGGAGAGAAGACAGTGGGGGACTTATGGCACTGGCAGTCAACAGAGCCCAGGCTGAACCAGATAGCAGGGGCTTTTTTCTGTAGACCTCTAGTGCTACAGACACCAGCCAGGCCACAAGTACAGTCATGGACCTGTAGCAAGAGGGCTGGACCCCTCCCTTTGACTCTGCCCTCCTCTTCTCCAGAGGCCCTGGCCCTCCGAGTCTCCTGCATGGATGCCCTTCAGCTCATGGGAGTGAATGTTCGCTTTGGGCTTAGACGCTATCTGGGATTTTCTTTCCAGCTGTTTTCTTTCCATTCTAATACATACGCCGTGTACATCCGGTTAGCACTGCCCCCTGAGCTGCCGTGGGTATGTCCCTCCAGATGGATTCTGGAGCTCTTAGAGGCCATTCCATGGTGGCCCTAAAGCTAGTAAAGAGGATGGGACTTGGGCCCATGGCCAGCTGGCTCAGGACTAGGGCTCCTCTGTCCAGAGGAGCCCATATGCTCTCAGGCAGGTCGGTTAAACCCCTAGCCTGACGTCCCTGGGGCTTTGGGGCCTATCAGCTGTGTTTATAAAAGGCAGGTGGAACGCTCAGGACGCTGGTTATTCATTACACGTTATGAAATGCTGATATCTCAAACCCTCATAAATAGGCTAAGAAGCAGTGAGTCACCCAGAGGCCAAACCAGGCAAACGAGAGCCTTACTGATTAACCAGCCAACTGCCTAGCAGCATGCAGGGTTAGGTCCATGCCTTGCCAAGATGGCCAAGGGTCAGAGACTACCCTTGGTCTATGGGCCCTGCTCATCAGGAAACTACACATTGCCCTTGGATTTGGGCAACTCCTAAATCTCTTAAAAGGTCCAGAACTATCCCTGGACCCTATCTTCCTGGACTCTATGAAGCCCATTGGGGGGAGATGGACATTACTTGTGTCCTACTGAATACTTATGGGATCTTTGTCATCTCCCCTTTCTAGGGGCCTAGGACCTCACCTTGAGCTTCTACCCTGCTCCTCACACTGAATCAAAGTTGTGAGCACTGGTAAACATTCTTGGGTACCCTTAGGACAGATCCAAAAGCTTTTATCTGCTCAAAGTGTCCAAGAACAACAGTCTTTGTGCCACAAACAAACAAACAAACACAAAAGGAAGAAAAATGACCCCTGGGACCTCTGAGTTACTGAACCACCAGGGACACAAAACTTCAGAGACACTGTCTTGGTAGACAGTCGGATGTGGTTGTAGTTTAAAGGTGAAATATTTCTTTGAACACTTGTTTCCTGGCTGGTTATTATGGGAGAACAAGGACTCTATCAGATATAGAGCCTGGCTGGCAGATGCAGGCCAACTGAAGTCTGGTCATGAGGGATGGAGCCATTCCCTGGTATCAGTTTGAACCTTGGTTTCTTTTTTCTTTTCTTCCTTCCTTTCTTCCTTCCTTCCTTCCTTCCTTCCTTCCTTCCTTTCTTTGTTTTGTTTTTGGATTTTGAGACAGGGTTTCTCTGTGGCTTTGCTGGCTGTCCTAGAACTAGCTCTTGTAGACCAGGCTGGTCTCAAACTCACAGAGATCTGCCTGCCTCTGCCTCCCGAGGGCTGGGACTAAAGGCTTGTGCTACCACCGCCCAGCCTGACCCTTGGTATCTTAATACACTAGGATGTAAAGAGCCTTCAGTACAGGCTCCCGCTGTCACAAACTCCATCAAGCCTTTCCATTGTGAGTGGCTGTACCCATGGGCTGAAAATACACCCTTCCTACCCTTAAGTTGCTGCTGTCTACAGTTGGTAGACATTGCCTGCCTCAA
>JANBXA010000366.1:42370000-42402500 GCA_030556225.1 Cricetiscus sungorus
TGGCACTCATGGTGGTGATGATGATGTCCACACTGCAGTTGGGCCCATCAAATGCAGCCATACCTTCATACAAGATTCAGGGCTGTCTGTGTGATTGCCTGGAAGCTGCCCTGCCCACGGATGTGAAGGGCTGATGGATGGATACATCCATAGGAATTCAGGGACAGTACTAGGCACTCAATCTGTATCTTTAAAATATTGACCCCTATTATATACAGTATAAAACCATCTATGTGCCAGGCTATGCACCAGGTCTCCAGGACACAAAGCTGAAGGTCCCATGTCACGTCACGAGGAAAGCATGTTATACTGAATGCTTACCCATCAGGAACCTTTGGGCAGGCAAAGGATGGAAGGGTCCGGTTCTTACTGGCAGTGGGATTGCCGTTCCCATCAGACCAAGGAGGAGGCAGTCTTGTAGAAGATACAGACGACCGAGGGGTCAAGGAGTCGGCAGAGAGCAGGCATAGAGTGTGAGAACGCTGAGCTGTGGGGTATAGATAGTGAGGCAAGATGAGAGAGCAGATGTCACGGGACACAGATCCCAGAAAGTTCAGCAAGAAGCAGATGCTGTGAGCCTATTAGGAGCGGTCACTTGTCTTGAGGAAGAGTTGTTGCTTTGCTTAGACTGATTTGGACTGGGTGGGTGGGGGAGCAGGAGGGAGCAAGCTAGAAGGAAAGACTACTTTCAGCCCTTGGGTGCCAGACTCCCTCCCCCCTCCTCAGCCTGCACTTTGCTGCTCCTCTGACCCCATGCCCCCAAGTAGCATCCAGCCTTACAGGATGCTGCATTCCAGGGCTCCCAGCCCTGTCTACCTCCTTCCAAAGGACTCTGACCTCTGTCTCCCACCCTGAGGACCCACCCTGCACTGCCCTGTGGTTAGCTCGGCAGTGCACACAGAGGTCTCCGCCGTCACAGTCACAGCTTGGCGGATTCCTTCTCGGTCTGTGTCACAGTAAACTGAGACCTACGCGGTCTCACGAAGGTTATCAGGGTCATTTGCTGTGAGTCCTTGGACACAACCACCGCCTACGCCTTCCAGAGAGGAATTTGTGACCTCTGCTGCTTGGCTGTCAGCAGGGTTGTAGGAAATCACTTGGATTATGGACCCCGAAGTACACAGGAAAAGTCAGAACTTGGAATACTTTACAAAATTCCTGAGCACACTCTGGTCTAGCACAAAGGACTCTTTTTGTTCTAGACAACAACATCAAGAGTACGTTTTGTAGGAGTTGCTGTCTAAAACTCCCCTCTGACCCAAGCCTCTGGCTGAGCCCCTTCCCCTCCACCCCACTCAACACACAGGTGCCGAGATTGTTAAAATCAAAGCCAGAAACACCTCCAGATCCCACACTATGTGTCAGCACCAGGCATGCCCACAGCCTGGACTCATAGCTGTAGTTCTATTGGGGGCTGGTGGAACCAGTAAGAGGAGGGGTGGGGCTGGGGAGATGGTCCAGTTGCTTTCTAGAGACCCAGGTTCAGTTCCCAGAACCCACATGGCAGCTCGTGACTATGTAATTCTAGTTCCAGAGTATCCAACACCCTTTTCTGGCCTCTATGGGCACCAGGCACATATAAGGTGCACAGATGTACATGCAGGCAAAACATCCATACTCATAATATATCAAAATATAATAAAACAATAATAAAACTTTTTGTTTGTTTGTTTGTTTGAGACAGGGTCTCTCTGTGGTTTTGGAGGCTGTCCTGGAACTAGCTCTCGTAGACCAGGCTGGTCTCAAACTCACAGAGATCCATCTGCCTCTGCCTCCAGAGTGCTGGGACTAAAGGCGTGAGCCACCATCACCAGGGTTAATAAGTCATTTTTAAAAGGAGTGTTGGGGGAGGTCCTTCTGTGTGCTGTGACTATGTGTTCCTCTTACTGGTTGATGAATAGAGCTCTTTTGGCCAATGGACAGGCAGAATTTAGCTAGGCCAGAATTGCAAGCAGGGAGACAGGGGAAGGAAGACACAGTTGGAGATGCTGCATAACCTCTGAGGAGGCAGATCATCACCAGGGCATCACCAGGGCATCACCAGGGCCGAGGCTATGTGGTGACACACGGGTGAAGAGAGAGGGAACCAGCCAGTAAGAAGCCTAAGTCATTGGCCAAACGATTACAAATATATATTACGTCTCTGAGTGGTTATCTCATAGCTGGGCCAGGTGGGTAGGAAGAAACTGGTCCAGACTAGACAGAGACAAGGCTCCTTCTACACAGGAGCCTGCACGAGGAAATCAAGTCCGAGCGGGCATGCTGTCAAAGCAGATGTTGTGACCCCGCTCCTTCTCCTTTCCCCCTCCTCTTTGTTCTAAGCAAATTAAGGTGGTTGTCCACAGGAAAGTGAGGGACTGAGCGCCATTCCCGCAAAGACTGACTACCATGCCCCTGAGTGGCTGGAGCCACATTCCTGCCTCCATCCTGCTGGTGGATGCGGAGGCGGCTCCCTCATGTCAGCCGTCAGGAGTGTTGCCGCTGTGGGCATGAATATTTGTGAACTTGCTTGCAGCTATCAGCAATGCATATCTGCAATGCCGGGTCACGGGCTACCTTTAACTTTTTGAGGATCTTCCAAACTATTTCCTGCGGCAGCCGTGCCATTTCCATCCCAGCAGCAGGGCTGAAGAGTGCCAGCTTGCCACCCTCCTCATCAACACTGGTTATTTTCCATTGACCGCTCCGATGCTGAATGGGGTGGTTGTGAGTTTGCCTTTTCCTAGTGGTGAATGTTCTCCAGGATTGTTTTTTGTGTCTCTATGTCTTCTTTGGAGAATCATCCACTCAAATAACTCTGCCCCTTACTTACATATTTTTAAAGTTGTGTGTGTGTGTGTGTGTGTTAGTGTGTATATATAAGTGTATGTGTGTGTGCATGAGTGTGTGTGTGTGTATTAGTGTGTGCTAGTGTGTGTTAGTGTATGTGCGTGTTAGTATATGTTAGTATGTGTGTGTTAGTGTGTCTGTAAGTGTATGCATGTAAGATGGGCATTGGTGGTGCACGCCTTTAATCCCAGCAGAGGCAGGCCAATATTTATGAGTTTGAGGCCAGACTGTTCCAAAAAGCTAGTTCCAGAACATGCTCCGAAGCCACACAACAAAACAAAAATAAACAAAAAGTGTATGTATGTGTTAGTGTATGTGATAGTATATATGTGTGTTAGTATGTGTGTGAGTGTACATATGTGTTAGTGTGTGTCTATGAGTGTATGTACGTGTTAATGTGTGTTAGTGTATGTGTATGAGTGTATGTATGTGTTAGTGTGTGTGATAGTATATATGTGTGTTAGTATATGTATATGAGTGTATGTATGTGTTAGTACGTGTTAGTGTGTGTATGAGTGTATGTACGTGTTAGTGTGTGTTAGTGTGTGTGTATAAGTGTATGTATGTGTTAGTGTATGTTAGTGTGTGTGTATATGTATGTGTTAGTGTGTGTCTATGAGTATATGCACGTGTTAGTGTGTGTTAGTGTATGTGTATATGTATGTGTTAGTGTGTGTCTATGAGTATATGCACGTGTTAGTGTGTGTTAGTGTATGTGTATGAGTATATGTACGTGTTAGTGTGTTAGTGTATGTGTATGAGTGTATGTATGTGTTAGTGTGTGTTAGTGTGTGCATATGAGTGTATGTATGTGTTAGTGTATGTGATAGTATATATGTGTGTTAGTATGTGTGTGAGTGTACATATGTGTTAGTGTGTGTCTATGAGTGTATGTACGTGTTAATGTGTGTTAGTGTATGTGTATGAGTGTATGTATGTGTTAGTGTGTGTGATAGTATATATGTGTGTTAGTATATGTATATGAGTGTATGTATGTGTTAGTACGTGTTAGTGTGTGTATGAGTGTATGTACGTGTTAGTGTGTGTTAGTGTGTGTGTATAAGTGTATGTATGTGTTAGTGTGTGTTAGTGTGTGTGTATATGTATGTGTTAGTGTGTGTCTATGAGTATATGCACGTGTTAGTGTGTGTTAGTGTATGTGTATGAGTATATGTACGTGTTAGTGTGTGTTAGTGTATGTGTATGAGTGTATGTATGTGTTAGTGTGTGTGATAGTACATATGTGTGTTAGTATATGTATATGAGTGTATGTATGTGTTAGTGTGTGTTAGTGTGTGCATATGAGTGTATGTATGTGTTAATGTATGTTACTGTGTGTGCTGGGATTAAAGGCGTGCACCACCAACACTCAGCTTATATATCTTGGTTTTGTTGCTGAGTTGTCAGAGCTCTTTACATATTCTTGGGACTGGACCGTTTGAGGAGGATGTTATTTTCTCCCATCCTGTAGGCCTTTTAAAAGATGTTTTGGCTAGATGGCTCAGTGGGAAGAAGTGCTTGATGCAAGCCTGTCAGCCTGAGCATAGCTTACGTGCCCTCTTGGGACCCACATGTGTGTAGTGGCATGTCCTCTGACTCTCCTCCCGGAGGTGTGCATCAGTGTGTGAGCATGTGAATGAGCACTCGTGCACACACACACTTTGTTTTATTTATTTATTTAGGTTTTCCTAGACAGGGTTTCTCTGTGTAGCAGCCTCGGCTGTCCTGGAACTCACTCTGTAGACCAGGCTGGCCTCCAACTGACAGAGATCTGCCAGCCTCAGTGCTGGGATTAAAGGCATGTGCCCACCTAATTTATTTTTAATGTTAGTAAGAAATTGCTTAGAAGAGATGAAAAGAAGTTCTGTGCCACCTCACCCCTGGTCTTTATTTAGGACACTTGACATGCGATAGTCGCTACCCAAAGGACTTTGCACATGCTTTTCCATTTATTCAAGAGATTTAACCATGTTCCCCTCAAAGAGGCAGGAAGCCTTTGCATGTGGGCTTTCAGAGAGGGACAGCAGGTTCCAGCCCAAACCCCCAAGTTCAGGCCACAGAATCCCACCAATTTCTGAGTTTGAAATCCCACCAGTCCTTGAGCTTGCAAGATTAGTCCATAGAATCCTACCAATCCCAGGCTACCCTGGGAAGCTTCACAAGCCACACCCCCCCCCAAACACTACCACCAAAAACCCTATATAAAGTCTGCCTCTGGCTCAGTTCTTGGCTGCCTTTCTCTCTCTTGTGTCTTTCCCAATAAACGTCTTGTGTGATTTGTTGTGTGGTGACTCCCAGGGTGCCCTTCCCCTTGGTGCTATAACGCTTACACTTTCTGCCTCCCTACATTTTCTTCTCTGACCTAACCTGGCTCCATTTGTCACTTAGCGCCAACTTGGCAACTTTGGAGAATACATTACACGGTGGTTATAATAGGTGACAAAGCAGGTCTCTTGAACTCATGACTCACATTCAAATAAAGCTTTACATCCTTTGACGGGTCTGCCCAGTGTCTCCCCAACTACTAACAACCACCATTCTACCCTTCAACTGGTTCGATTCCTTCTGATTCCATACCAAGGTGAGGCCACGCATGAGCTGTCCTCGTGACTCATTTCGTCGAATACATTGTCCTTCGGCTTTATGGTGCCAAGCTGACAGGATTTCCTTCATTTTTGAGGCTGACAGAACTCTTGTGTGCTGTTTTCCTGCTTCCTCACCCGCGCCCATGTGGGTAGGGTTACTAATGCTGGCCCACCTCTTGGCTGTGAGCAGTGTTGGCATGAATGCAGGATGCAGAGAGACAGACCACACTTTTCCTGGCTGTATACTCACAAGAGGAAGAGCTGGGTCACACGGAAGCTCTATTTCTAGTTGTTGGGGAGAGTCTGCACTGTCTTCCGCAGTGACTATTACTGATTTACGTCTTGCCTGGCTGACAGCGAAGGTGTGAGTGTGGGGTCGGAAGGGAGTGGTGACGGGATCCGCATTTCCTGTGCCCCTGCTACACTTCGTGGTGGGATGATGTCCCTTCTCACACTTGACTTTGAGTTGAGCTTAGCCATCTCTTTTGGGTATACACTGCTATTGGCCCAAAGCGTAGGGCTCGCAGAGGAAAGTATCACTTCCCAGCTCACACGCCTACACTTAAGGCAGGTCTGAGTGGAGAGAGCTCCTCTCTGCCCTACATGATACAGACTGAGGCACCTCTGGGGGTACAGAGTACCTTCCCAACTGTGCCTACATGGTTCTCTCAGTTGCTCTTACCCAGGGTTCCTGTTCATGCCACAGTCTCCATAGATGCTTCTGGAGGGTACGGGACCAAGAATTTGAAACGTCCACCCTTTGAAGACCAGGTTTAAATAGCACAGTGATTTCTGCCATGCATTGTAATGGCTGAGAGAGTCACCAGCGTGTCCTGCAGTCAAATGCTCTACCATGGAGCTATATCCCCTACCAGCGTGTCCTGATTCATGGTGAGCAGAAACTTAACAGGAGGGATTTCAAAGAATCCCAGGTTGTTTATTTGTGGTCTTCTCCACCAAGTATTAGAGGACATGATAGGAACCAGATCTTAAATGCACACTGGGGTGGGAGCAATCCTTTCCGTGTAGTATTCCTGCCTTCCACATATGCCTTTGGTCAGGAAATAGGAGAGCAAGTAGAGAAGCCCTGGATCCCACGTAGACAAAAGCCAGGTGCAAGTGAGCCAAAGCCTGGCCAGTGAGCACATTTTCAGGTAGCGTAGTTGTGGCGATAGAGGGCTGATAGAGTCTGGCTTGGGTTTTAGGCGGAACTGTCGGCATGCAGCACACAGAATGGGTGGGTAAGTGATGAGACGGGTAGCAGAGAGAGGACTTGATAGTGAGTTGATTCTGCTAGCATCTAACTGGAAGATAAAAATACCCTGAGCACGTGCTGAAGGAACGGGGCTGTGGAAGTGTGGGTATGAGCAATGCCTGTTCTAGAAGCACTGGGTATGTGTAGGGTGGAGGTGACGAGGTGAGACTTCTCAGGTCTCTGCTTTGAGAACTGGTCTCACCTGTCCTATAATGGAGGCCACAGAGAAGCAGGGACAGAGCAGGGAAGGAAGACAAGGTCCATAGAGTTGAAGGGACATTAAACATTCCAGGTAACGTCTTACAAGGCAGATGAATAGGGGACTCAGGTGACGAGAGTTTGTCTCCAGAGGTCAGTTCAGGAGGAGTGTTCTTAGTGTGAGAAGTAAGGCAAGGGGTGGAGACTTGAGCAGTGCAGGTAGGTGAGCGTGGTGTGGGAGAGAGGAACCTGAACACTGTCCTAGGCAGACCTAAACAAGGACAGAAGTGAGCCACGGGGAATAAGAGGGCTTCCGGGCCTTCGGCTGAGAAGGTTCTTTCCCTATTTCCATGCTCTGGCCAAGTCTAATGCCACCCCCAGCACCCAGCTTGGTGTACCTGCCCTTCTGTGGTTTCTGCAAAATGGACCTCCTGGAAGCCCCAGACTGCCCTGGAGCAATGAACCAGTCCAGGGGCTCCTCTGCACGGCAGCTCTGTGTGGATCAAGGCTTAGGGCTCAGTTTCCCTGGCCTCGAGGGTGGGGCACTTCTCACATTAGCATATCACACCACATCCACCTTCTCTCTGGGAGTTTGGCCTTGAATTTGACCACACAGTATCTTGATAGTGTGTGCAACCCATAGCTGTTCCAGGATAAGGACAGGGAAAGACAGTGTCGGCTCAGAGCCTGAGTGCCTGGTCCCACTGAGGTCCACCCCTGCTGAGCTGTGTGGCCCTGGGCCAAGAGGTTCACCTGTTAGAACGCTAGATGTCTATAAAATGTCTGTCAGTAAGGATCCGTGACTTGGGTCGTATGAGAAGCGGGTGAGGGTTGGCTTAACATTTGAATGCAATGTTAAGCTCTCACTACCGAAATGAAATATTATATGGCAAGCAGCATTGTTCTGATTCATCTGCCTGCCAGATACCGGGTACTCCGCAAGATGCTGGGCATTTATTCAGAAGCAAATACAACTCTAGAGTCTTCGCCTTCCACAGAGAGGCCCCTGGGGAGTGGAATGACAGGGATGGAGGAAACCTTGACATACAAAGACCTGGCTCAAACCTTGCAGTTTGGGAACTAAAGTTCTGCGGTTGCTGAGAATGGGAACAGCTTCGATTCCACCGTGTTCTCCTTGATGTTCAAGGTACCATTCGGCATCTCCACCGAGTGCTCTCTGCCTTTGCTTGCACTCAACAGCAGCCTCCCTTCCGTCTTTACCCTCCTGTCCTCTGGGATGCCTCTCCAGGGCCTGCCCCGCTGCCTGTTCTAAGACTTTGAATCTTACCGAGGACTGACCTGGGCAGACTTACTGAGTTGTCACTAAGTGACAATATCTCTGATATCAAGGAAAGATCTTGGCAAAAGAGGCTAGTTGCCCTCAAGAATTCTGGAAGTCCTACCTCACCCTTTATGGCTTTGTTTGGGCAATGGGCCTCATGCTGGCTCAGTGGACCTAGCATGGGAGTGATGGGTATCAGATCTAACTGCAGACATTTGAGAGCTTATGAGCCATTGCCAGCTTCTTGTGCAGTGACCCTGAGGGTTATGTGCTGAAGGTGAACTTGGAGATATCCTTCATGAGACAAAATATACAGGGCAGGTTGGATAACCACAAGGGGAGAAGCACACGCCCCCCGAAACTGCTCCAAGAAGAAACTGGCCTTGCTTTTCTAAGCTAGCTGGACTTGGAGACCGTTTGCTTTAACATTAGCCTGTCCCAGCTGGATGGATACACCATCCGCTCTGGTCTTTGTTGTTGGCTGGGCCAACAATGAATGCTGTGGCCACAGGCAAATGGCATTACTGACTTGGGTACTCTACATACGTCTAATTTTCAGTCTCTTGTCCATCATGTCGCTTAGTACCCTTTACAGATTGATAAACCAAGATTCAGAGAGTCCAGGCTCCCTCAGGGGCATATGATTCAAAAACCACGGACAGCCAAGAAGTTAGGGAAGTGGGAAGCCGAGAACCATCTCAGGTACGGGGACCCAGTGGGCCTAGGTTTCATCGTCAAGGGACGATGAGGCTGCAGAGCGCTTACATTGTCCACACTGGCTTTGGCGTTCTCCTGCTGGGCCCAGACCTGTTTTCTGGACTAGTTTACTTAGTTAAGTGACAGAGATGGCGGTCTTACCTGGAAGGTGCTGGCTGGCCTTGCTCACTTCAAAGGCAAAGTTCTTTGAAGTTCCGACTTTGTTCACGGCTGTGTGCCTTTTCTCTTGTGCGTTTCAAGGGTCAGTCAGAGGCAACGGCTCTGCTGCACTCTCTGGTGGCCACCACCTCAGAACATTCTGGGTGGTGCTCTAAGCAAAGGCCAGAAGGACCTGGGCAGCCCTGGGGTTGGGTCAGCTTTTCTGCCTCCAAGCCACTATGTAGGGCTGGTGTCCAGAGTTCTGCTAGGAACACCGGCCAGAGCCCTTGTCCCCATGTCACAAGTGTGATGCTCAGCATTCAGGATGCAGTAACCCAGTCTTCACCCACACACGCCTCAAGGTGCTGTGCCCTGTCAAACTGATGCATAGATGAGGCCATAAGCAATGACACTTTCTTGATTTTATGGGTGTGGCTGCCATCTGCTTGTCTGCCTGTTACCATGGCTGCCGACCTTGTCCGGGCTGAGCCCATGTCTTGCTCACGGATGTCTCTAGTGCCCATTACCCTTGATGAAGCAGATACCAAGGCTGCATCTGCTCACAGCACGAACTGTGGCACCCATCCTACTCCATTTATTTCTGGATGCAGGCCTTTGACTCTCTGGACCCCTGGGTGCCTCTGGCCCCACCACAGCTCCCCTTGGGGGAAGAAGCCATCTGTTTATGGAGAGACTCAGACACATTTGAGCTCCTTGCTTAGGACAATGCTTCTACGAAGCCAGTCCAAATGTTGGAAAGGATGGCGGGAAGAGTGTCTCAGAGTCCAGAGGCAGCCAAGGAGGTCACCAGAGGAGCCTGGGCCTAGGAACTCGAGGCTGAGAAGTCCACAGCCAAGGGAATGTTCCCTTTCAATAGTGTTCACGGATCCCTGATCTGAGAGCTCAAAGTTGACTCCAAAGTCTTTTGCTTTAGGTCTGCTGTGGGGCAGGAATGTGTCTGTGCTACACTTGTGGGGACCCAGGTGGAAACAGCTTGACTCGCTGATTGTAAAGCACAGCTGCAGTATCCCGGAGGCCCACAGCTCTGTCCTCTGCCACTTTTCCATCCTAGGTCAAATGGCACCATCCAGAAAAGGACTCCACCACCCCGTTTCCACTTGAAAGCTTCAGACTCTTTCTCTATGCAACCCAGCCTCTTTGACTCAGCAGCCTGACCCCGCCCCCTGGCTGCCCGTGGTCCCTGCCCCTGGTGAATTGCAGGTGGGCCAACCTGAAGCTTTATACTGTTGTCCTCCGAGTCCCACTGCACTCACACACATCCCTGGGGACTGACGGCCTCTCTGCTTTCGTCTGTTTCTTCCATAGCTGTCCCTGCTCAGGTCACTGGCTTGCCTGTACACATAGCTGTGATCTAGAATCAGGGCTTGATGACCTACAGCACTCCTGTAATCAAATAGGTGGCCCTGTTGCACCCTCTGGTGGCCACCATACAGAACACTCTGGGCGGTGCTCTAAGCCAAGGCTAGAAGGATCTGGGCAGCCCTGGGCTGGGTCAGCTTGTCTGCCCCAAGCCACTGTGCAGGATTCATGTCTAGAGTTGTACCGGGAACACCCCTTGACCCCATGTCACAAGTGTCACACTCAGTGTTCAGTGCTCAAATCCTCCATCCCGCTTCAGGGCCACAGCTGGACTGATGGGAAAGCTAACTCAGGAGTCGGTGGAGGCGTAGCCTAGTCTCTGCTGTGATAGACGAGACTGTACAGCTAGCTCAGCACTGGAAGGGAAGTCCCCTTTCTCATCTTGACCCAGCTGTCTAGCTTCGTGGCAGTGCCTCGCCCACTGTGGTGAGGTCAGCTGGAGAGTGGCCAGCAAGGAAGTGAGAAGAATAGGATGTTCTACCTTCTGGAGGGTAGACTTTCCTTGAGGACCTTGGGGACACAGGTCCAGTTCCACCCACCACGTGCCTCAGCAGCAGACATGTAATTATTCAGGTTCTGGCGGCTACAACGCAGAGGGCAGGGTGGATTCCGGTGAGGGCTGTCCTGGTTCACAGGCAGAGACAGACAGAGAGAGAGAGAGAGAGAGAGAGAGAGAGAGAGAGAGAGAGAGAGAGAGAGAGAGAGATTGGCATTCAATGTCTCTTTGTTTCTTGTTATTAGAACACAACCCAATCTCACTTGAGTTGCCTCCCAAAGACCCGATCACCAAATGCCACAGGGAACCACATGGAATTGAACTGGAGTTTTATTATAGGCTGTGTGTGTGTGTGTGCACGTGCGTGTGTGTGTGTCTGTGTGTGTGAGTGTGTGTGTGTGTGCATGTGCGTGTGCGTGCCTGTGTGTGTGTGTGTGTGTGTGTGTGCATGTGCGCGTGCGTGTGTGTGTGTGTGTGTGTGGTGTGTGTGCATGTCTGTGTGAGTGTGTGTGTGTGTGTGTGGTGTGTGTGAGTGTGCGTGTGTCTGTGTGTGTGTGTGAGTGTGTGTGAGTGTGTGTGTGTCTGTGTGTGTGTCTGTGTGTGTGTGTGAGTGTGTGTGTGTCTGTGTGTCTGGTGTGTGAGTGTGTGTGTGTGTCTGTGTGTGAGTGTGTGTCTGTGTGTGAGTGTGTGTGTGTGTCTGTGTGTGTGCGCGCGTGCACATATGCATTATGTGTACCTTAGCCTGCAGTATTGTTCAAAGTTTACAGAATGCTAGATGTGAGAGCCACTAAGGGCAACCTGTACGAGGTGACAGAATTAGGAGGACTGGGTTTAGCAGGACACACGGAAGAGGACTCACTTTACTCTCTGGCTCAGGCCTTGGGTAGTTGTTGTGGGGGAACCCAGGGGTAGGGAAGAAATCCATACGGTGGGTGGTGGGCACCCATCCTGTCCCTCAGGGGTACCTATGGCAAGGAAATGGGGCTGCAGCAGAGGCCATCCCTCTTCAGCAGCCCCTACCCGGCTCACCTGCACAGGTGCTCTGGGCCCCTCAAGTTCACTGTCACTTAGCGTGCGGCCGCTGAGGACACGGTTTCCCTGTGTATCAGCAGGGGTCTTGATCCAGCACTCTGATGATTTAAAAATGCAGTGATGCAGAAATATCCTGCACATTTGCACGGACCCCTCCGCCACACCTTATAAAAACGCCATCTCTAGATTTCTCATAGCCCTGGAGGAGACGGAGAGCTATGTGGATTGTTGTTAAACTGGACTGTTCAGGGAATGAGAACACCGACCGGGCTGCGGGGGCGGGGGATGGTGAGTGGGCAACAGTACTTGCTGTGCAATCATGAGGACCTCAGTTTGGGTTTTGGCATCTGCGTGAAATCCCTGTGTCCACAACACCAGAGCAGCGGGGGGTAGAGACAGGCTGGCTGGGGCGTGCTGGCCACCAAACTAGCTCCAGACTCAGGAGAGAGCCTGTGTCCGCATGAATAAGGCTGAGAGTCGGGTAGCAGGACACTATAGACCCTCCCCTGGCTTCTGTGAGCAGCCTGTACACATACACACTGTACACATACGCCACACACACATGTACATACACGCCATACACAACACACCCTCCATATACATATACCACGTATACACATATATGGAATAATACACATATATCACATATATGTATTATATATATATATCACATACATACCACACATACACTCCATCCATAAAACAAAACATACTCCACATGCACATATCACACACACACACACACACACACACACACACACACATACACACACCACATACATAGGTGCATATACTTACACATGTGCTGGATAGTTTCAAGTTGACCCAAGCTAACGTCATCTGAGAGAAGGGAACCGCAGTTAAGGAAATGCCTTCATGAGGCTGGGCTGTGGGCAGGATGGTTGGGCATTTTGTTGGTGAGAGGTTGATGGGGGAGGGCCCAGCCCATTGCAGGTAGGGACATCCCTGGGCTGTGGTCCTGGGTGCTATAAGAAAGCAGGCTGGGTAAGCCATTAGGAGCAAGCCAGTGAGCAGCTCCCTCCACAGCCTCAGCATCAGCTCCTGCCTCCAGGTTCCTGCCCTGTGAGTTCCTGTCCTGACCTCCTTTGATGATGAACAGTAATATGGAAGTGTAAGCCAACTAAACCCTTCCCTTCTCGGCTTGCTTTGGTCATCCTATTTCATCACAACAATAATAGCCCTGAATAAGACAACACATAAAACCCATCACACACACACCATACATACACATCATGATACATACCATACCCTATACACACTACATGCCATACACATACACGCCATATACATACATCTCCCACTACCATCATAGACAGCATATACGTACACACTCATACCACACAGAGAAAGAGGTCTGCATATACTCAGTGAAGACACATTAAATATATACACATTTCATATATTATATATATAATTCATATATATGCACACACATATGCATATATGTATATATGCATTCATATACATATATATATATGAAGATGTATGTAGATAGATTCATTTTTCTTTCCTATATGTGGTTGGTTGGACACAGGGACTCAGAGACAGAGGGCTGTCTGGGTAATTCCTTCTTGTATCTCCATAACAAATACGCAAATATCTAAGTGTTCAGAAACTTTTTAGTCCCTGAGGTCTTAGTCTACCAAACACAGGAGCAGCCTGGAGGGTCCTCTGGATTCTCCAAGAGTCTCTGTGGTCAGATGTCCAGCGGGTTGTGTGATGTCTAAGGTCACTGCATGCAGGACACGACAGGAAAGTCCTGAAGAAATGTCTGTGCACCCTTAGTGCCTTCTGGCTAATGTATATTACAGGGACTTGGGCCTGAGATGTGGCATGGGTGTTGTACAGGGACAAAGGCAGGAAAGCAGGCATGGGTCCTTAGGGACCAACTACATTACACTGCCACCATGTGGATGCTTGTCCATTGTGCAACTGAAGCCATAAGCCAGTCTAAGAGAATAAGCCAGTCTAAGAGAACTGGGTCTCCGATGGAGGTGTGTGTGTGTGTGTGTGTCCGTGCGTGCGTGCGTGCGTGCGTGTGTATGTATGTATATGTGTGTGTGTGTGTGGTGCATGTGAAGTGGTGTGTTTGTTGTGTTGTTTGTATGTTGTGTTTTATGATGTGTGTACAGTATGGGTGTACTGTATATGTGCAGCGTGTGTTGCTATGATGTATTCATGTATGTGTGAAGTGTGTGATGTGCTATGGTATGTGTTGTGTCTGTTGTTGTGCACTGAGTATGCACGGTATTTGTGTGTATTGTTTCTGTGTGGTGTGTATTCATGTATGTCACACACGCCTGTAGTGTGTATGTATATTGTGTATGTTGTCTGTGTGCTTTGATAATGAATAAGCATGACCCCTGGTGAAAAATTAGGAGTGATAGAAGAAAAGGAATCCTAGAGATGAAGGAGAGAAGATGCGTGGCAAGCCTGGGAAGACAGGAGGCGGGAAGGACACACAGGGGACAGGCATAAACTCAGACAGAATGGAGTCTGGCCGCCCTTCTCAGCGTGGTGAGGTTCCTCTGTCCAGTGCCGGGTTCCTTGCTAAGCCCATCGCCTGTGCTAACGAGGTGCTCGGTGCATTGTGTGTGTCATCACTGGCCCAGCTTTGTCCGGCACAGAGAGGCTCAGCCTTACCCAGCCAGGCAGCAGCCCCCAGACAGTCTGGCTCTAGGGACCATGTGGAGATATCCACACATGTTGTCTTGGAACTGACTTCAGAACCATCCAGTGAATTCAGGGGTGGGGCAGCAGGATGGAGCAGGAAACTAGTCTCACCTCTGCCTTCTCCTTCCTCCCATCCTTGGTGAGCTGTGTTGGAAGAGCAGCCAGAGCAAGCGAGGTGGCATATAAGCTGGAAAGGGCCGCACCTGTCACAAGGGAGGGACCACAGGCAGACGCCTATCTCATGCGGCAAAGTTCCAGTTCAAGGGTTCTGGAAACATTTCTTTAAAAATTCCAAGTAAGAGTGAGTGTATCGACTTCAGAGCTGTCTTGTGCTCCTCCCAGGGTGTGGCTCTCTCCTCTGCATGCTGGGCTCCAGCCCAGCAAACATCAGGGTCACTTGCCTGTGTCCACCTTGGCCTTTTTCTGATCCCAGCCCCCTCTGAAGACTGGCAAGGTCAAGTCCACCTGATGGAGGGCAGTAGAGGTTCAGGGAGGTTAAGCAACCCATCACAGTCAAACAGCAAGGAACAGCTCTGCTCTGCCTCCTGAACCCCTACAGGGAGGGCAACATCCCAGGGGACCCTAGGAGATGACTCATGCAGCCATTTCAGAACTGAACATCGTCCCCCCACCCCCCGGATAGAAACTTACCAAAGCAGAACTCTGAACACACCCAAACAATAAAATAGCTCTTTTTATTCACTTTGATTCCAGTCATTGGGGGAATATTCAACAATAAATAAAACAAAGCAGGGGCCTAGGAAGGCAGACTCGCTAACGTCATTGGCTACGCATTCACACCAATCAGGAGGATTATAAGATGTGGGGGGGAGGGGGCACGAGAAAGCGAAGTGTAAGTGGAAGTAAAGAAGGAAAAAAGTGCTTGCAGAACTTTGGCTCTGAAGGGGCCTTGGCAAAGGGCTAAAGTGATTGTGCAGGGATCTGGGGGTGCAGGAGGCTCCCGTGTCCACCTAGAAGGGCCAGCAGGATCCAGATGAGGCTTTGGAGGAAGAGGAAAAGCCAGTGCCATGGAGGCAGACCCTGGGCGGGAGGAGCCAAGCTAAAAGCTAAGTTAGCAGAGACTGGAGGAGTGAAGACAGGGGCCTCTCCTCCCTGCAAGGAGGTCACCAAGTGGAAGCTGGCTGAGGCTGCATGCTGTCGGGGTAATGATGCAGCTACGACGTTCCGGGGCTGAAGGCAGGAGCTGCTGCTCTGCGGGCCTCTGCCTTCTCTCATCACCCTCGTCAGGTAGCATCTGGGGTGCAAGAGAGGGTGCCAACCAAGAGGAAAGCTGATGCTATCTCAAAATTGGCTAGCCAGGCTGTGGTGGCTGAGCAGCCAAGGCCACATCTTTCGCACCTCAGGTGACCGTGATGAAACCCGTGGCTCCAGCTGCTAGTTCCTGAGTGATGCAGCTGTCACTCCATCTTCAGGCGGGAAGCAGGCACCAGGACCTCTCCCGTCATGCACAGTAGTGGCTACTTTGAAGGGCACAGGTAAAGCCAACCTCTGCGTTCTCAATCATCCACTGTGGTCCTTCCCACATTTGACAGGGAGGCCCTTTTCCCAGGAGGTGCAATGGGCCTCCTGTACCCTTTTCCTTAAAGCCATCTCCAGACCTTCACGGCCCCAGCTAGTTCCTGGCCCCCCAATTCTATCCATCCTGCACTTCCTAGGGTCTGTTCCACTAGCCCAGGCCATATGGTTTAGTGGATGTTTTCTGATGCCCAAGGCATCAGTGTCAGGATTTCCTTCCCTGGCTTGTCTCTCTTGGGAGCTAAAGGCTTCTCTCTCCCCTGAGAGGCTGAGAGCAGGGACAGCCTGCTACCAGCATGGGAAACGTCAGTCACTGCAGGCTAGGAGCCTGGGTAGGGTTGTGCTGAGACTCCCCTGGGCTCCCCTGGACTTAGCAGCTTCTCCATCAGCTCTGTGCCAGCCCAGTCTTGTTGGGAAAGGAAGGCCCTTCCTGTTCTCAGCCACCCACACCCCAAGGAAAGCTCCAATTACCTTAAACTAATTGGTGCACTTAATTCTGGCCATGACGGACTGTATTTTCTCCACTTAAGAGCCCACTGGTAAGCCAGTGAGACACAGGGGATGGCTGAGTGCTATGGGAAAGGGAAATGACGGCTCCTTGGCTGGAGGAGGGACAAACGGGAGGGAGGGAGGCAGGGCAGGAGTGAGAGGCACTGATGGAGACTGGACGAGCTTCCTGAGCTGGCTCAGCTGGAAATGGCTACACTGTTACTGCAGACACTTGCTCTTGTGCCACCCGACGCCGACACCTACTAACTGATTTGTCCAAGGGATTGACCCAAAGATGCACAACAAAATCTACCGAATGCCTCACACCCGGACCCTTGAGGAAACCTCTCCAGAGCAAGGACCCCACAAGGGCTCAGCCTTTTCAGCCAAGGGTCTTACATCAGAAAGATTTTAAAAGCAGAACATCATGGCTCCTCCATTAAAAGCTTGGATTCTAGAACTGAACAAAAGGTATGGCAAAGCCACTCACAGGCCAGACCCCTGGAAAATGGCAGTCCTGGTGTCTGCTCTTTGGTGACGCCCAGAGAATGGCCCAAAGCTGTGTGTGGCTCCTGATTGAGGCCCCTGAGTCCTTACTGCAGAGGGGAACCTGAACACGGGAAGACCTTGAAACCCCCAAGATACCGCTTTCATAGTCTGCCTTGATGAATCTGCCGTGGCCTTAAGGGGATGCTTTCGATAGAAGCAGAGGTTTCTCTCATTGAACATCTGCAAGGAGATGACAGTTACTGCCCAGTGCACATTCACCCGTGTCTCAATTCCCTCACCAAGGAGCCAAGGAGTCATCAGTGAGGTGGGAGGCATCCCAGGCTGAGTGAGTCCCCACTGCATAAGGGAGATGGCAGGTCAGCTGTCCAGAAGAGGAGGTGACATGGGCTGTACTAAAAAGATCATCAGTCACAGTTCTGCCCACCAGAAAGCCCCCGGGCCAGCTGTCTCAACACACACACACACACACACACACACACACACACACACACACACACACACACACACCCAGGACGCTCAGGGGCTTCCTTCTCCTTTCCTGCTCCCTCTTGCCAAGCAAGGCAACAAAAACTTGGTGTGCAGTGACGGGGAAAAGGGTGCACAGACAGGGTCAGCTGAATTAACCAATCAATAAATAACAGCAAGTCTGAAAAGGAGGAGGGGAGGGCAGACAAGAGTGAGGAGAAGGGGTACATGCATTTCAGTTGTGGTCCAAGGATGTCCCCATGGCGACCCCCAAGGACTCCAGGAAGGTGGCTGCTAGGGACCTGGCCCAGTGTTCAGGACTCCGGGAAGGATGCTGGTTGCTTAGTGGTCCTGAACCCAACAGTCTGAGGAAATAGAAGTGAGCACCCATCCCATGCCTGGCACACTGTGAGTGATGCAGTGCGTCCTCTGAAAGGAGATTCTGAGCTATGCAGCAGAGCGGGATGCTGGTGCAGACCCCCCCTTTTCCAGTTGGGGATTTTGCTTCATGTCAGTCAACACATGCATTCCTTCCTCAAGTTCAAAGGCACGTGGAAGTAGTCAGACCTGCTGTGGCCATCCGTGTCACCGTATCACCGTGGAGGGTAATCCCACAGGATGGTGGCCAGGTTTTTGTGGGAGGCCTCTGCAATCAGAAGCATTGCCCACCATCATCAGTGAGCTTCGGGAAGAAAGGGACAATGGAAATGTCATATCAAGTGACAGGCCAGGCTTCATGCAAAGGAGATCAGCATCTTGCCCCTGTGCTGGTGTAGTCCAGTGTGGCTCTTCTCTGTCACAGTTGTCTCAACTGTCACAAACATCCCAGCCAGAGTCTGTGTTTGAGCACGAGGTTCATAGTTCAGTGGCAGCCTCTAAATGATTTCCAGGAAATGCCACCCTTTTCGAACATAGGAATCTTCAGGATTTATTTTCCCCACGCCTCCCCCCTCCCCCCGCCACCCAGAAATCAAAATATAACTGTCATTATTCAGAGGTATCTTCCCACTTTCCCCCAGCTAGGGGACAGCAGTGGGGACGTGTTCCCACCTTAGAGAGGCCTGAGACTTGCTCGGTACCCTGGGAGAGCTGGACAACTTTGCCAAATGGATGCTACCAGATTGAGGGTACAAGAGACGGCCAGCAAGCCTGGGAACACCCCCGAGTCCAGCCCTGGAAGCTTCTGGAAGAAAGTGGCCCCAGTGAGATGCCAGGGCTGCAGGTTGAGAAGGTGAAATGCAGTGTGTCCATCTCTAACTGACCACAGCGTCATCTCCCCTTGAAGATGCGGATTTTGTTGATGGCCGCCAGGGTGGTCGTGACATTGTACTCGAAGTCGGCATCATGTACCCCGGTCTTCCGGAACGCGCCCGCAGACGGGTTGTTTTCCCAGTAATGGTGCCAATTACCTTTGCTGTCTGCCCCGAAGCCGTACAAGTCCACCTGTGGGGCAAAGGCAGGGTGAGACCCCGATAATGTGACCATGGTAACAGGGGATCCAAGGACGCAAGTTCATGGTAAACAGAAACGATTTGGAGGAACCTTCTTCGAAGAGCCAAAGCAAGCCGAGTAAGGCTCAAGTCCAACCGCAGTCCAACCGAACGTACCTTGGGGTGACCTTAGGTAGGTGACCCTGAGGGGAACTGGGCCTGCACTGGAGCTCCCAGGGGTCCTGAGAGAAGGTAGGGATAGGGGCTTGCAAAGCAGCAAACTGTCCCTCATGTGGAAAAGAGGCCACAGGTCATGAACACAGAAGGTAGACGACAGGTTTTCAACCCTTCCTTCAGAGGCTGGGGCCCACACACACACACACACACACACACACGTGACAGACACCAGTGGCTACGTCTTTTGCACCTAACAGTGTGCTGACAAATCAAATGCAGGCCGGCCTTCTTTCCTCAGATGCCACCTGGCAGGTGCTGGGGACATACCCCTTAGGCCTCCACCTTTACAACATGGCAGTCATTGACAGGATGTCACTTAGAGAGATTAAGGGCACCCAGGACACTGTGGACAGGCCACAGACCCAAGGTGACAGGGGCCTCTTACAAGGAGGGGGCATCCAAGTTGGGTCTGGACCAGTAAGGGGATACCCTGAGGAGCATTAAGGGAGGGCATACCATCCAGCTGTGGGGTGGTGGACAGACTGGAACTAAAGAGGGGCGTGCACAACAGAGCAGAGATCTCTAGGAGGGACGGCAGATAGGAGGTGGGGTCAGGGTCTCTGAGGGTCCCACTGTGGTCTCACAGTTGGTGGGTAATAGAAGTCCCTTATGCCTGGTTAGCTTCCTAAAAATTTTGGTGACGTGGGTCAGGGTGTGGCCCAAGTACTGAATGTAGTCCCCCCAGTGGCTCTAGCAAGCAACATGAGGGTGGTAACTGTGGCCTTTGCAGCTCTTCCTGCCTGATCTGGTTGAGCTGAATCAGAGCCCAGGCACCCTCCCTGGAATTTTCCAGAATGCCTGCTCTTGAGAACAATACAATATTCCTGTCACTTTGCCATATACCTGGTGACACAGGTGCCAGAGACCCCTGGCGAAATGTGGTTAGAAACTGTCTTCTGCCCTCTCACCTACCCTGGACTCGCATGGAAACGCTGGGTGGGGGGTGGAGGGGTGGGTGGGAGCACGGGCTGACATACCTCATCACAGACATGAATGGAGAAGATGACGGAGAGGATGCCGGTTGATGGGTACCGCCCATGGCCCTGAAGCCAGCTGTCAAAGACATACTTGATGAAGGCTGGGTGGTAGATCAGGATCTGCAGGGAGAATGGACTGGGTGAGTACAGCCAGTGAAGGGCACAGAGCATCGAGTGGGTGCTATCCTGCCGTGGCTGTAAGAACACGGTCATGCACAGCTCTGGCAAACTTCTCTGCATTTATGGACTTAGTGCTCGGAAGACTATAGATATCCTGCCTCGTTTCAAGGTAGGGCTGATGGGGGATGTTCTTCTGTATATATGTTTCTCTTATTGGTGGATGGATAAAACACTGATTGGCCGGTAGCCAGACAGGAAGATAGGCTGGGGAGAAAGGCAGGGGGGATCCGAGACAGATGCTTTGTAGACCACAACGGAGTGACAGGTCCGGGCATTCCCCAGTAAGCCAGGACCACGTGGAGATACACAGATTAATAGAAATGGGTTAATAATTAAGACAGAGCTAGCCAACAAGAAGCCCTAGCCATTGGCCAACAGTTTTATAACTAATATAGCTTCTGTGTGTTTATTTGGGGATAAATGGCTGCGGGACCGTTGCAAAGAAAACTCCAGCAAGAGTGATGTGGGCTAAATAAGCACAGAACAGCTTCATAGTGCTGGGGGAGGCCTTGAAGGGGACAGTGAGTGGCGTTGACATAAATATCCTCTGGGGTCAGGGAGTGTGGGACATAGCTCCACAAGTGCTCTAGGAAGCACTGTGAGGAGTCACGACAGAGTCACACTGCATTGAACACACACCCATGGGCCACCTGTTCTGCCTGGCACTGGCTGGAATCTCTGACCCAAGGTAAACTATATGCGTGTCTTTCTTCTGCCCTTACGAAGAAACCGAGGCTCAGAGCATCTAAGCAACATGTTCAGTGTTATACAGCCATGAAGCTCTATCTCCCTGTGCCAGGCACAGCCTTGGCCTCATTCCCTGTGACTATCTTGGGGACCCTGAGGGGGGCTTAGGGGACAGCAAAGGGTATAGACAGCCTTATGCTAGTCCTTTGGGAAGGGCTGAATGAATGGGTTCACGGGTCTCTTCGTTTCTTAGCTTTGCCTCAGGGCACTGGAGTCTTAGGAAAGAGCCCCACCCTACAGAGATTTCTATGGCTTCTTTCTGGGACTGTGGTGCCCAAGGCCAAGGGCAGGCAGCCTGTTGCAGGCACTTGGGGACTTCAGCTAGTCCTAGCATGATCTATGCTGTGGCCCTGGGCACAGTACTGGCCTCTCTGAGCCTCCTGAAGTATGACAGTGTGTGCAAAGATCCAGCGTGGTGGGTTTTCCACACATGTTCCTGCTTTTGCACAGATCTAGGTCAGAGCAGTGTAGGGGCTCCTGGGAAGGATGGCGGAGCGAAAGAGGTGAGCCTGGCTTTGGAAAGCTCTCAGGAACAGTTAAACAAAACAAAACAAAACTGCAGCCTAGGCTGTGAGTGCTGGATGGCTGGCCTCCCTGCCTTGGCTGTAGTCGGCTTGGGTAACCCTGAAAGAGTCACACCTGTGGCAACTTCCCAGGTGCTGGGGCTGTTCTGAAGACCCGCTTTGAGGACCTGTCCTTGTCAGGGCAGTTCCACAGGTGCCAGGGATTGGGCACTCTGTGTAGCTAGCTCAGTGCCACCCTCATACCACCACCTCTTGAAAAAGAAGTCACCAGAGTTAGAGGGTCCTAGGCTGCCACTCACCTTGTCTTGTTTGACTTTGATCTTCGGGGGCACGGGGACGTAGGTGCTGCCGATTAGGAAAGAGAAAGGATTTAATGTGGACAGGAAGCCACCTGGGTATCACACGCTCTGGGGAGTGACAGCCACGGTGAGGGTAGGGAGGTTTGGGCTCTCAGAAGCCACCTTCCTGCCACAGCATAGCTCCCGCAGTAGCTCCAGAGTGGCACCAGGGGGCAACCCTGGCTGATTTGGGCCAGAGTCAGAGCATCTCTGTCCATTAGAGGGGGCTCGGCTAGTGCCGGGGAACTGACCGGACTGACCTACGGCTGCCCCCCAGCTCACGCAAGCAGGCATGGGCTACAGCATCAGGGTGCAAATCCACTACCCGTGGGAGGTAACTGGTGCAATTCAGGCTCTTCATGTATCGGCACCAGGGGAGCCCCTTGAGCCAGCTGCCCTGCCCAGCCTCTTGCTTAGCCCTCCTTCATACTCTGTCCCCTGGAGGCATGGAGTTCCTGGAACCCGCGGTTCTTGGCTCTGGTTCTGCTCCCGAGAGACATGGTCTGGGACCAGAAGTTATGTGGACATCTGGAAAGGGAAGCCACTCCCCTTCGAGAAAAGTCAGGGACTGAGGAATGGGGCCCAGATGGTTGCATGGGCTCTGGGTCAAGTTTGTGCCGGGGAAGTGGTTTGGCCCAGCGGCGGCTGCTCCCTGGAGGACAGAGCTAACGAGCTGTGAGCACCAAAGGAGATGCCAACGTTTCAAATGATAGGCGCCCCGCCTGGGGAGCAGATGGCAGCACTGAGGCGTGGAGAGCCAATGCTGACTTCTGCACAAAGACTGTGTCCAGCAGCCCTGCCTGTCCTGTGCTGCAGTCTACTAGCAAAGGGCCCTCAGCACTGAGAGTGGACAATCAGTAGGATCAACCAGCGAGAGGCAGGAGCAGCCGCCTACACAGCAGGAGGCATGGGGGAGGGGCAGGAGGCAGAAGGGCACAGAGCAGTCATCAGAGAAACTCACTGAGTGATGGTCCCTGTGGTAGTGGCGCTGACCACCCACTGCAGGTCGGTGGTCTTGAAAGGGACCAGCACCATGCTGACATTCTCTCCCAGCTCCCGGAAGCTCTCAGGATACATAAGGTGGTGGGTGGTCCTGCTCCCAACATCTGCCTCAAAGCCCATTGTGGGTGCCCTGTTCATCCTGGGGGGGAAATGGGGCACACGGAAAGAATGCGGCAGTTGGAGTCACCTGTGTGGTAACCACAGGCGAGCTTCTTCATTCCCCAGGCTCAGTTTCTCCATGTGAACAATGGGCACATTCTAGACACAGGCCAGACAAGCCTGGTAGAGCAGGCCTGGGTGGCCGCACCAGGAGGGTGGCAAATTCAAGGTCAGCCTGAGGAACTCAGGGGAAGATAGCTTGCCTAGCTTGTGGCTTGCACAAGGCCAAGTTTCATCCCTAGTTCAGCAACAGATAGGCCAAGGCTTCTCTTTCTTTTTAAAAGATTTATTTATTTATTATATATACTGTTCGGTCTGCATATATGCCTGCTGCCAGGAGAGGGCACCAAATTTCATTACAGATGGTTGTGAGCCACCCTGTGGTTGCTGGGAATTGAACTCAGGACCTCTGGAAGAGCAGCCAGTGCTCTTAATTGTTTCATTAACTCTCCAGGATCCCCCCCCTTTTTTTGATAAAAGCAAGTGGGTGTGGGTCTTGCCCTCTAGTAATTGACCACCTGTGTAATTGCACCTACTAGGTGCAACTTTGTAATGATCCAGAACCCAAGCTATACCTTTGAACTCAGGACAGCCTGACCCCAAACCTGATTTTTCCTCTCATTGTGGGCATTCCCACTGATACTAGCTACACTGAGAGCCAGAAAAAGAATCTATAGACATGAAGCCATCCATCCATCCAACATCCATCCACCTACCCATCCATCCATCCATCCATCCACCCACCCACCCACCCACCCAACATCCATCCATCTACCCATTCATCCATCCAACATCTATCCATCCACCCATCCATCCACCCACCCATCCATCCACCCATCCATCCATCCACCCATCCATCCACTCATCCATCCATCCATCCATCATCCATCCATCCATCCTCCAACCTCCATCCATCCATCCATCCATCCATCCATCCATCCATCCATCACCCATCCTCCATCCATCCATCCATCCATCCATCCATCCATCCACCCACCCATCCATCCATCCATCATCCATCCATCCATCATCCATCCATCATCCATCCATCCATCATTCATCCATCCATCACCCATCCATCCATCCATCCATCCATCCACCCACCCAACATCCATCCATCCATCCTCCATCCATCCATCCATCCATCTACCCATTCATCCATCCAACATCTATCCATCTACCCATTCATCCATCCATTCACCCACCCACCAATCTATCCATCCATCCATCCATCCATCCATCCATCCATCCATCCATCCATCCACCCAGTCACCCGTCCGTCCATCCATCCATCATCCATCAATCCATCATCCATCATCCATCCATCCATCCATCATCCATCCATCCACCCACCCATCCATCCATCCTGGGGATATGGAGTCCTACCTCTAATTATGCTCTCTGCCCCAGAACACTTCTGCGTAGAGATTATGAAAAACTCAAAGGAAACATGGTGGTTTTTTTTTTCCTGAGATGCCAATTCCACTTGGGGACAGAGGAAGCAACACTGACATTAAAAGCTTCTGGTTCACAGTCTAGATTGGAAGCCAGTGGGGATAGGGGTGGATTTGAGCCATAGAAGCACAGGCTTCAAATCAGTTTTGTCCTCCCAACAGCTATGCCTTAGGTAGTTGGAAATCTCTAGCCAAGGTTTCTCATTGCATGCCACCTTGCTAGGGAAAGATGGGGAACTGAGACACAGAGGTCAGTTGGTACAAGGGCCCCAGGCCTGGAATGTGGTCCTTCTGAGCTGAGCCAAGGTACTTCACACACCTCTGGGGTTCCCTGGGCTTGGGATGAGGGTCCAGTGCTCACCTCACCACGAAGTCATGGCTGTCAATGTCAGGTCCATACGAGGAGTCCTTCAGGTTCCCGGAGTTTCCCACGACTGCGCAGCGTCGGCAACCCCCCAACCTCTTGTTCAGTACAGGGTCCACATTCCCGGGCACCACGCGGAACAGCTCCTTGATGGTGTCACTCAGGTTGTTAGGCTTCCTCTCCCGCTGGAGCCTCTGGGGTAGAGGACAGAGGGGATGGATGGTTAGCTTGGCTCCGTTGCCTCTGGCTGGTCAGGCTGGCTCCCTGGGACAAAACCCATCTACTAATAGTGAAGGCACAGTGGTTTAGTGACAGCCACTCCCATCCCAAGTCAGGAGACAGGAAGGAAGCTCATGTATCCACTCTACAGGTACCCTCTGGGTACCCACTGTGTGTGAGACTGGGACTTTTGCTGACCTTCAACTATGAGGGAAGGGGCCAGGGCTAATTCCCAGGCACCGAGGACGACAATAATTACTGAATTTCTCATCCATACCACTGGCTAAGATCTAGTTTTGCTACTGGTGGCAGGTGAGACCAGCCTAGATTTAGGGTGCACCCTTCGGCCAAGGCCACATGCCCTTCCCAGGAGAGAACACCAAAGTCACAGGGAAACCATGGGATATGGGGACAGAGATTGTGTGCTGCAGATGTAAGCCACTAACGGTCTGCAGCAGCAGCAGCAGCAGGAAAAAGGCATGGGGGGTAAGTTCCCTTGGCCTCTGGGACTGTGCCATGTGATGGCTTCTGAAGCTTTAACCCACCAGGTCTAAGGTGATTTGTTACGGGAGCCACAGGAGGGAAAGCAGTAGATGCTCAATAAGCAGTTGCTGCTGAAAACCGTGACGCTCCAAATGCTGCCGGATGATTAGTGGGTCCCTGGGTCCCTCAGCCCTACCGTTTGTCTCCCGCCACCCTGCTCCCAGCCCCTGCTCTGCTCACCAGCCACCACTGGTACGTGTCGTCTTCCAACAGGGCATTGTGGGCCGTCAGCAGCGGCTGCATGGTTTTGTTGAAGCGCTGGTCGAACCAGAACGAGACCTTGCCCTCGCTGATACAGTGAGTGCAGGTGCAGGGCTGAGACTTGATGAGTCTGCGTAAGTTGTCCGAGAACCCCAGGACCATCTGCTTGGAGAACCAGGCAGTGGGCCCTCCGGTGCTCGAGTAGTTCAAGACGCAGGAGGTGAGGAAGACAAGAAGCAGGGAGAAGGTGAGACACTTGAGGTTCCTCTTCCTCATGTTCATCATCTCCACCCTTTGCTGGGCCCTCTGTGTGTCACCAGGATGGTGGCAGAGAGGAGAGAGTGCACAGAGCGGAGCAGATAGGTCCCAGAGACAAAGGAGCAGCTAGTAGGAAGGGGAGGGCTCTGAGGTGGCCAGGGCGAACCAGCCTGTTGGAGACGTGTCTAGGTCTGTGCTCTGGATGTCTCTGTGTAGCACATGAGTGTGGTCTATGGGATACAGTCGTGCTTATACTGTCTTCTGTTTGGTAAACGGGAGTGGTCCGCCTCTTTCTCAACCCCAAGCAAAGCTGAAAATGTGGCCTGGAAAGGGCAACGCTCTCCCTCATGCAAAAGGGATCAAGGTTTAATCCCCAGACTGAGTGCGCCCCTGGAGGACAGGGGGAAAGGTCTTGGTGCAGGTTGTAGGGTCGCTGCTTGGCCGTCCTCCTCCAGAAAGTATGGCTCAGGACAGTCCTTAATTAGAGCGTTGTGTTTTCCAGGCTGTCACCAGGGATGGGAACTTAGAGGACATCTCCAAGAAGGTACAGAGGTGGATGAACACCTGTGGAGAAAAGGAAGAAGAAAAGAAGAAACTTGATGACTGTATGAAAACTGTACCTCTCTCCACACCTTGTCCAGAAGCCTCAGGGGCTTCCTGCGGGCTTTGACAGCATCTGCTTCTCGCCAGAACTCTGCCTCCCGATCCATCAGGAGGATGTGCCATCGCTCCCGCCACCGTAGACGGAGTCACTCCGCCAGCCACGCGTTGCCCACCGCCATAAACCGATGTACCCTGAAATCATGAGCCGCAGTAAATCTAATGCCACTTAAATCTAATGCCACTCAAGTTGTCCCTGGCAGGCGCTCTGTCAGAAAAACAGCAGCAACAAAAACCGGATCCAATGGCAGGAGCTAGAAGCTCAGCTGTTCAGTCTCTCAATTACTGACTTCTGCTTCTTCGACTCTGAACCTACACCATTCACATAGGAGCGAGTGCCTGCAATGAGGGAAAATGGTTCAGAAACCAAGTCCCTTCCCCGGAGGTATTTTGTTCTTTGTTTTTGCAATGGGCATAGCCTCTGGATGCTGTCCAACTCAATCCACCTCTCGATCCTTTCAATCATGCCTCCATTCGGCCTCCTGCTGTCCTGGGCTCTACGTCCTGGGAGCCAACACGCACTGCAGGAGGTGCGAAGCTTCATCTCCTGTCTTCACCGTACGTGACCTCCCGTCATCCAGGAATCCCCACCCTTCAAGCTTTGGCTGTTTCAACCTGGAGCTTGCAGCCACCCGGATACTTGGGAGAAAAGGTCAGACAGAGAGGCCCCGTTCTGTTCCAGTGCATTCCCTCTCTCTACAGACTGGGCAGGAAGAGGAGAAGTAACAGTTGGGGCCTGGACAGTCTCTGCCCTGTCCAGAAGGGCCCAGTAGCATATCCTTTTATTATCTCTGTGTCACACAATCTTTCCCCATCCACCCTGGTGGGGGTGGGGGGAGTGGTGGGGTGGGGATTGGGGGGGGGTGGGGGGTTGGGGGTGGGGTGGGGGTTCCACAACATGGGGAACTGTACTGAAGAACCACAGTATTGGGAAGAATGGCCCAGGGCTTCCCTCACAGTGGCTCAGCCCCCCTTTTCCACCTGCCTGTCCCTCTACAGTCTCTTCTTACGCTTGGAAGCACAGCTGTATTGCCCTTTGGAGGCTGCATGACGGGCACCTCCATGGAGAGGCCATCAACCTCATGGCTCTGGGCAGCAGTGTTGGCTGAGGCCAATCTGTTCTTCGAGTTTTGCAATTCAGGGTCACAGCTGCCGCCGGATAGAGCTCCGAGCAGCCCTGTGCCTTAGACTATAGCTAGAGCATAGCCTTTATGGTCAGCCAGGCCTGGGTGTGAATGCTGAGCCTATCTTCCCTCGCTGAGAGACCCTGGGTAAGTTAGTCTACCTCTCTGGGCTCAGGTCTGCTCCTTAAGACAGAGCGTTCATATTTCTTTAAGTGTGTGTGTGTGTGTGTGTGTGTGTGTGTGTGTGTGTGTGCATGTGCATGTGTGTTGTTTTCTAAGGACCTATAGAAATTAAGAGCAGAGCTTCCTGGTATCTAACATGCATTAAAACAAGTCATCTCCACCAATGCACAGATAATGGGGTTGAGATTCAGTGGAGAAGCCTCTGACCCAGTTTACACACTAGGAAATGAACCATGAGCTTGAACCTGGGTCCTCATCATCAATTTCTCAGATCTGGGAACAAAAAGTCTAGACACCATGTCCCTCCCTTTCCCATGTCTGGTACACCTACACTGTGCTACGCAAGATGTTCCAGGAAGAAGGTGCTGGCCTTGGAAATAGAGTCCCCTGAGCAAGATCTGGGGTTCCTGTGTTCTCATGCAGGGGTGTGTCCCACTTCTGCTTTAATACTCATTTGGAGAACCCATGGCCCAGTGAGTCAGAGCTGGAGCCTGCCCCAGCTCCTGCACCACCCACAGCCTGCAGCTGAGGTCTACTCAAGCTTCTTGCCGCTGACACTAGGTGACTCGCTTTCTCCTGAAGATGTCTCTTATCTCCACGTCCTGGGGAACTTGGGAGACTGGGGATGTTCAGAAACCTTCCCCCCAAATTCTAGGATCCTGTAGTTAAAGTCAAAGTATGTGGTGGCCAGGGGCTAGGGGGGATCTGCTTTCAAATGGCTCTGTCCACTCAAATGTGTCACTACTGTATGCCAACTCTGCTTAGAAATGTTTCTTGCTGACCTGGACCTCAGTTCCGGTCACTCACTGCCTACCGTGGCGAGTGGCTGTCTGGCCTCCTCCATACTTAAATCCTTCTCCAGTTAGGAAGGGCCTGAGCCTAAAATAATCTCATTTTTGAGCTTTTCTTGCCAAGAGAGTTTTGCAGGCAGCCAATGACGCCTGGGTAGACAGAAAAGAGAGACAGGCCTTTCTTCTGACCTCTCTCCCACTTCAGTGGTAGAGGCTACGGGTAGCTTTTGCAGTGGATTTTGGGACCTGCCTTCTCTACTTAAAGCCTGAAGATAGATTTGTGTTCTGTGCTGCCTTCCTGAAGCTTCCTGGTCTCAGGGTCCCAGCCAAAGCAGGTACCGTAAATACCCGAGCCCCCCCCCCCAATTCCCTTAATTTTTCAAAGGACTGGCCTGTGAGGGACACTCATTTCCCCTCCACGCGCTCGGATTGGATCTTCAGGGCTTGCCTTGGAGACAGATCCCTAGGACAACGTGTCCAAGCAAACCTGGCAGCCAGTGATCACATCCCTACTCATCCCTACCCTGAAACCCAACTGAATCCCCATTTTACCTCTACTTGGTCTGCCCACCCCAGACAGACCCACCACCTAACAGCCACAGAATAAACCTTCCAAAGGTGGAAGGAGGTGGCTCAGAGGTTAAGAATGGGGGTTCGGATCTTAATCTGATGCTGATTTACACACACACACACACACACACACACACACACACACACACACACACACATTCCTGTCCCGTGTCTCAGCAGCCATTAGGGGCTTTCCCTTTGGAATGTCAAGCCAAAATAAACTGTTGGGTTTTGTTGTTGTTACTTTTTAGTTACAAAAAGTAACCAATTCAGCTTTCTTCCTTCCTTAAGTTACATGTGTTAGGCACTGTCACAGCCGTGAGGAAAGTAGTGTGTGAAGTTCAGGCAGCCAGAGAACCTCTTAGCAGTTTCCGGGAGCCCTGCTTTATAGAGGAGAAGCTGGGCTCTGCGAGCTTCTTTCCCAACCACATGGAGCAGGTGGGAACAAGCAGCCCATTTAACTATACAATGACGCACAAGCCCTTGACTAAAGGACCTTGCTCTGGGTCAAGGCTGGGTAGGGCTGAGTTGGTTCCTGGGTCAGCTCTTCGGTGTTACACTGTCCTTCCTATCCCCTGGATCTGTCTGGGATGGGCAGACCAAGTACAGGTAAAATGGGGATTCAGTTGGGTTTCAGGGTAGGGATCAGTAGTCTTCTGAACATAGTTGACCTGGTGGTTCGAATAAGAATATCCTCTGTGGGCTCTGGCACTTAAACATTCGATCCCCAATTGGTGGCTTAGGAGACACTGTTACGGCAGGTTTTTCCTGCCGGCTGTCGCCGATCTGCCAGCCCGCCGCCCGCCTGCCGCCCGCCTGCCGCTGGTCTGGGCCCACAGCTGCACCAGCCCCAAATAACACTCAGAGACTCTGTATTTGATACAATCCTGTTGGCCAGTTACCATTATTGTTTATGGGCTAGCTCTGTCTTAATGATTAACCCATTTCTACTTATCTAATTATTTCCACGTGGCTCATCTTATCCGGGAGCCTCCGCTGGCGTCTTCTTTCCTCCCTGGTCTACATCTTGACTCTCCCAACTACTTCCTCTTTCCTCCTCCTAGTCTCCTAGCCCCGCCTATCTAGTTTTCTATTGGCCAACAGGGCTTTATTAATTAACCAGTATGAGAAACATATTTACAGAATAACATCTCCCATCAAGACACCTCTTTGCTGGAGGAAGTGTGTCTGGAGGTGGGCTCTGAGGGCTCAAGGCTTTGCCCTAATCCTGGTTCACTGTCTCTCTGCTTTGCATTTGTGATCCAAGACATAAGCCCCCCATTTCTGTTCTAGCTGACATGCCTGTCATGTGCTGCGTCTGCTCTACCACCATGGACTTTAGCCATCTAAAACTGTTCCCTAAGTTGCCTTGGTCACGGCGTTTTATCTCTGCAACAGAAAAGTATCGAATACACCAGTGTGTGTCATCTTCGCCGCCAGATAATGAAGCCAAAGGCTGAGGCCAGAGCCAGGAAGTATCCTGATGGCCCCAGTGTTGAGTGCTTAGAGTGTCTGGATAGTGGACCAGCCTAGTCATGAGAAGTTTGCATATGCAGATTTGAGATGAAGGCAAAGGGGAGGCATAGGGATGGTTGGGGCCACAATGACATAAAAGGCTGGAATATAGAGGGGTCCAGGGCTCTCCAAGGGAGGCCAGAGAGCAGTTTTTATCTCACCTTGGAGACCGAGGAAATTTATCTCTTTTGGTGCCTTGGGTTCCCTGTTCCTTCCCAAACACTCTCACTCGTCTCTCCATAACCAAGAGGTTCCGGCAGACGGGAGACCCCCTGGCTACACTTTCCAGTCCCTTTCCTGACTCTCCCACCTGTCCCTGTGCTGTGAGGGTGGGGAGTGAAGCCTTCATTGAAACCCTGATAACACTTCAGGACAGTTTTTACTCTTCCTCGAAGCCTGATTAAGCAGGATTAGAGTCACACGGGGGAGAGGTCAGGTTATGTTTTCATATTCTCAGCAGCGCAGAAGGAATCTAAGCCCATAAATCTTCTTATGTGGATGGAAGGGTGCTCAACCTGGCTCCCGACAATGCCAAACCAGCACGAGGGGTGAAGAAACAGAGTGGGAACTGGAGGGATCCTGCAGGCTGGGTGCCTGGGCACACAGGTCCCCCCAGGGTGCCCTGATCCGCATGGTGCAGCAACCAGAGCACAGGAAAGGCCCCTTAGGATCCTCCATCCCACCCCAGTGGCCCTGGAGCGCAGCTGGCAGCTGCTTTTAAGGAGCTCATGTGAGTGAGATGTGGCAGCTGGGCTGTTGGGAGTTAAGCTTCAGAAAGCTGACATGTGACAGATACCAAGAGGGTCCTTTCTGCATACCTTAAATTCTGATTGTAAGAACTTTAGAAGGTTCCAGAAGAGGCTGGGATTACCTCTAGTGGGTCCAGGATGGGCACTCAGACTATGGTATAGAGCTCAGCACTCACCAGCAACTGCCTGTGAGAGCCCCCTAGACATGTAGGGCTCAGCCATGCCCCTGTGTGCAGCGGGGTCTTAGATGAAGCTGCTTAAGCCCCTGAGGTGAACAAACGCTCATCCGAAAAAGTCACGTGACAGCTTACCACACCCAAGATGCATATTGGCATCCCTCCCAACCTCAGGAAACGAAGGCAGGGCATTGCTAAGCAATCCTCTTGGAGGTTCCAGGTACCAAGCTGGGGTAGAGGCCTAAGGACCAGCACTGAAAAAGCAGCAGAGGTCGGATAGTCCTCCTGAGGTCTGGGGTGAAGACAGGAAACAGAGGTTGGCCTGCAAGGCAATGTGGGCAGGCAGGCCTAAGCAAGCAGGAAACCGTGGCGACTAGTAGACCACAGAATGTGTTTCCAGACCCTGTAGTCAGGGGCACCACAGCCACGAGAGAAATGCTACTGTTAGTTCCTCCCTATGTGTATCTTTGTGGGAGGAGCCTGGACACACTCA